>MU223592.1:671590-699726 GCA_018584345.1 Thuja plicata
CGACAACATGTTATTTCTATGAGGAAAATAGGAAGCGAGGGGATCATCCCCAAAACAAACATCATCACATGGGTCATCCCAAATAGGAAATTCATTTAAAGGATACATAATGTCACACTGCAGTGTAAAGTTTTGGTGAGTTTGAAATGTGTTCTCCAGGACATGCCAAGCCTAATGAGCCTTAGTACAATCAAAGATAAGGTGATATAAGTCTAGATTTAAAGAGAAGCCAATTAGACCAAACACTTCCTCATCTTTGAATTGCCAGGTATCCTGGTCAGCCTGAGGAGCGGTGGATGCTGGTTTCAAATTTGGTGTAGAAATAATATCCAAAAGATGTCGAGATTTAAGAATATCAGACATGTGTGTCTTCCAAACAATATAATTGGAGCTTGTAAGTTTAAATTGTGAAATTAATGATTAAGTGAAAGTGGGTTTAAGATGAAATTAAAAAATATCAAGCGAGACCAAATGAAACAGTTTAACTTTTATGTTTAAAACTTTTAAAAAAAATTTAAAGATTAAACTCAATTTGAAAAATAACTTTGAAAAAAAATATTAAACAAATATGGTAACCTACAATTATTATGATATTAAAAAAATTAAAATGATGATCTTAGAATAATGATTTGCCTACAGAAAATGTTATAAAGAATATGCAATGATATAAACAACATTATAAATAATAATAAGAAAATGATAGGATTGCAGAATGGAGCGCAAAGAAGAAGGAAGACTGCGTAGGCTAATACAATAGAACTAAATATACCAATAAGGATAAGCCTGCAAAAGAAACTGTTAGAATAATGAAATAACTGCAAGTATTAACATAATTATAAACTTACAATAACAAAAAAGAAATGTTATAAAGAATAAGAAAATGTTATAATATGAATATGGAAGAGAACGATATAAATATGACGTAATAATTTTCTAGACAGAAGATTCCTGATATCTGCCAAAGGAATGGAATAATAACCTGTTGAATAATGATACAAAGAAATACAACACAATATATATTAAAAAAAACTTATAATAAAAGATAGTATAATTGTCTGCAAAAATATGATGACCTGCAATAAATTAAACACAATACAACAAGAATAACTAGGTAGCGTTACAAGTTGAATAATGGAGATATGTTTTAAAAAAAATAGAACCGATTGCATGTAGACAAGGGTGAGGAGCTGCGAGACCAACAAGATGACAAAGGGGAAGGTAGAAAGTTGCGTAAGGGGAGCAGGACAGATCAATGAGCCAACGCTGCACATGAAAGGAAGAAAAAAAGAGACTAAGCAAAGGAGTTTAAAACACAAATGCTGGGGTAAAATTTATAAAATGCTAATGCTAGGAGATAAAAACAACTATGATGGGGTGAAAAACATTTTTGCTAGGTTGTAAAACATTTTTTCTCAAGCTAATGCTGCGAAAGGAATTAAGTCTGCTTGGTGAGGAGATAAGAGATAAGGATGAGAGAGTTATGCTAAGGTAAGAGAAAAAATGAGACAGCTGTGCTAAGGATGGAGAGAGCTGCACTAAGGATGGAAAGAAAAAAAAGAGAGAGAGAAAACAGGTATAGATCACAGTAATGTTGCATGGAATATAGAGGTGGAAAGTGGATGAATGGAATGAGGGGAGAAAAGACAAAATATGCACAAGGGCAGAGATAAGGCTGCGCTGGAAAAGGGAAAGGAGAGGGAAAGAGGAACATGTAGTGAGGGAAGCTATAGAAGAACTCTCCTGCATAGGGAGAGGAGCAAAAAAAAGGATTATATAAATTTAGTTTAGATTAAAAAAATGAGTTAAATATAGTTAGATACATTTTTCAAATTAGATTAATTAGCTTGAAAGAAATTGAGTAGAGATGCTAGTATAAAAGAGAAACATAGATGAAACCAGTGAAAAAAGTATATTAATCATGAAATAGATGTTAGAGAGATTCTGAGAATAGAGATCTTATAAACAGAGATAAAATTTTGAATCCTGTAGATTGATAGAATTTTAAATAAAAATTTGAGAAACCTGCACACAAATTTGATTTTTTTTTCTCAATAAGATTAGTAAAAAAACCATGAAATAAACTCTCTCAAGAGGTCTCCAAAATTTAGAGTGCTCCAAGATATGGTAGCTCGTTCACCTGTACACTCAAAAATGGATTAAACCAACCTTCTCTGATACCATGTTAAAATAATAACAAAAAAATAAAGAGAGATAGGAAATTGTTTAATTCAGTGAGCAGGAGTAAGAAAATTTACCATGAATTAGCACAAAACCAGGAGCATTCACCAACGAGAAAAGAAAAAAAGGAGACAAGATTTTGAAGGGGGAAAAGCATAAAAAAAAAACCCCGTGATATAAAGAATGGGAAAAAATACCTAAGAGAGAGAGAGAGAGAGAGAGAGAGAGAGAGAGAGAGCCAATCTCATACAATAGTTCAAGAAGAAGAATTAACCTACTTAGTCTAAGGAGAGGAGAGACATCTCTTTAATAGAGATGTGAGAAATGAGTTGCATGGTAACTCCCATATCTATGTATGCCACATTTCAATAGTGTGTGAGACAAGTGTAGGATTCCTCATAAGGAGGAATAACTAAATAAGAAAATACAAGAAAAGGAATTATCCTCACACTTGTACAAGAAGACAAAAAAGGTGTAGGCATTCCATAAGAATCTTCTACTTACATTAGTACAAGTAAAGATTAAATTCTAACAGAAAGCCAAAAAGTTATTCTTGGCTTATGCAACATTCAAGGATTTTAAAGTATATCATATGGATGCTAAATCATCTTTTCTGAATGGTGACTTGAAGGAAGAAGTATACATAGAATAGCATGAAGGATTCAATCTATCAGATAAGTCAGATATGGTATGCAAATTAAAGAAAGCACTCTATGAACTTAAACAGGCCCCAAGGGCTTGGTATGAGAGACTAGATGGTTATCTTATCAGGATTGGATTTAAGAAAGGAGCAACAGATTGTAACCTATTCATAAGAGAGACACTTTATGGACTACTACTTGTTGCCATATTTGTTGATGACATTATCTTTGGAGGAAATGACAAGCTTAGTTCAAAATTTGCAAAAGAAATGCATAATGAATTTGAAATGAGCATGATTGGTCCTATAAAATATTTTTTGGGACTAAACGTAAAGAAGATAGATAAAATAATATTCATAAATTAGTCCAAATATGTGAGGGAAATATTGAAGACCTTCAAGATGGAAGATAGTAAGCCAGTATGCACTCCTATGATAATAGGAAGCAAGCTTTCTAAAGAAGATGATTTCGCAACTGTTGACAAGACATTATATAAGTCTATGATTGGAAAAATTATATATCTTACTCAATCTAGACCATACATATCTAATGCAATTGGCATTCCTAAAATATTTGTAGCTAAACCAAAATAGAATCATCTAATGGAAATAAAGAGAATATTCAGATATCTAAAAGGAACTATAGACTATGGTTTAAGGTATACCAAATTAGAGAATGTACAACTTCATGTGTATACAGATGCATATTGGGCACGTTGTCTTGATGACAGGAAGAGTACTTTTGGAGGAGCAGTATTTCTTTGAGATAGGTTGGTTTCTTGGGTAAGCAAGAAGCAGAATTGTATCTCTCAATCGACAGCACAAGCTGAATATGTTGCAATAGCATTAATTTTTTCAACAATGGTTTGGATCAAACAGATGGTTAAAGATTTTGGTATACAAGTTGACTATCCTATTTTTATTCACTGTGATAACACCAGTACTATCAACATGTCCAAGAACCCTATGATGCACACAAAGACAAAGCACATTGAGATTAAAGACAATTTTCTTTGAGAAAAAGTTGTAGATAATGAAGTAAAATTGGACTATGTGAACACCAAAGAATAGTTAGAAGATATTTTCACAAAACCTTTATCAAAAGATAATTTTGAGTATCTCAGGGAGAATTTGGGAGTAATTCCCTCTCCTAATTCTGATTAGAAAAAATAACAAGGACATCAGCCATTAAGTGACTAATGAATGGTTGACTACTCTACTTCTAGAGTAGTACCTGTGATTAATTGTTTATGGTGCCCTTTGTCATTGATGTCAAAGGGGGAGTATATAGTAAGGGGGGGCATATAATTTGGGGGAGTATAAACATAGATAGAGGAGCTGAAATAGTGTAGAGAAATCCTTGATGAGGATATTGAGAAGATTGTAAAAAGAAAGAAGACACCAGGTGCTGAAGATGTTTTTAATATCATATGTTTCCATCAATGTCAAAGGGGGAGATTGTTGGAGATTTATTTTTGGTAGCTAGTTGATTGTATGTTTGTCATTGATGATAACATATAATATACAATAGTGTTCTATATGTTCTTATCAGAATGATGGTATCAAGTCTTGCGCGGTAATATTCATGTTATAGACATGTTGTTTATGTTTTGTTCATACATGCAGACTCAGATATGAAATTTTAGTTGTGTTGTGTAATTCTGTTATGTGGCAGTTACAGATTCTATAGTTTGTCTATACAGAGCCGATGTATTATATTGGCTCTTGAGTTGTACCTATCTTCGGGATATGCATGTGTATATTCAAGTTTAGTTATGAGTTGATGATAGTTATTTAAAGTTTCCAAACGTGTTTCAAGAAGATTGCAAAGTTAGAGTTAAGTTGGTGAGGCTGACTTAGTGAAGTGTCATGTCTATTCAGTTTATATTGTGCGGTTATAATTATGCTTGCATGACTAGTAAAGCGGATAAGGATGTTATGAAGAGTTGTCTAATAGGTCCCTTGATCTTATACTTTGAGGAAGATACTTATAGCAAGTCATTTGTGGAATGCTAGGTGTGAATGATAAGAAAAGATGTAGGAAAGTGCAGAGCAGAATATCAGTTGAGTTTCATTTATCAAGGATCTATGTGAAGAAGTAAAAGACTACAATACACTAGAACTGATCAAGATAGTAGGTCTACTCTATAGTTCATCATCAGATATAGTGCATATATGTTCTTCAGAAGGTTGTAGCCTTCACCATTAAAGTAGTGAGATTTTGGATAGTGAGTCCTCACCCTTAACCGGGTTATTTGTAAAAGACTCCTAACAAGGTCAGACCCTTAACCAGGTCACTATACTTATTGCATTGTAAAGAAAAACTCCTAATAGGGTTTCAAGATCTTCTAATAGAGATTATTATAAACAAGTATAGTTCATTGTGGGTGTTAATTCCCACCGGAGTTTTTACCATTTGGTTTCTCCGTAACCAAATTATGGTGTTGTCTATTGTGTTATCTGAATGTACATTTACTTTATTATATTCTAAAGTTAATAAGAGAAAAGAATTAAATTGGCTGATAATTGATTCACCCTCCCCTCTCAGTTATCCTTTAGGACTATTCTAGCACTTATATGTGCTCTTTGGCTACAATCATCATCACATATTCTTGTTCTAATTAATTACAGATCTATTTATACATTGGATTGACCGATTTTAGGTTTTAGGCATTACAATGATAACTCTATGATCAAAGGTTTACAACTTGACCTTGATCTCCTAGTTTGCATGTTTACAATCAGTTAGACTAATTAAAACAATTACATGTTCTTTAATTGTCCCTCAAGAAATGGTTTTAAAGATAAGATTTAAAGATAAATATAAAACTTAAGTATTTTATCTGACGTGTAAGTCAGATCCATATTTCTCAAAATAAAGTTGTCTCTCAGTAGAGTGGTGCTCGGTATTCTCTGTAGACTTTCCTCGGTGATGTCTTTGTAGACATTCTGCTTCTCAATTTTCTCTATCAACTAACTGTCAGTGTTCACTGTGAACTTGTCTATTAGGTTCCTCTTTGAACTATGTCATCGATTTATATTGTAACCTTTATGTCAGTGATAGTGCACTTAGCATTTTTGATGACCTTTGTGAACTATTTCATCGGGTTGCACTATAAACTATCTTTTGGTGATCGTGTTACCGACGGTTCCAAAAGTGTTTCCTTTGTATACTAATGGAAAAATATGATCATCACAAAACACTTTTGAGAAATTAAGTTTATTTCAACAATTTATATTCAAATCTTAACTTGATGTTTGAGGTTCTAATTTTCCATGAAGAAAAAGAGCATACTTCTCTAATCAAGTTACGAAGTGGAGAGAAATTATGTTAAGTTCCTAGAATTGAAAAATAAGTTTGGTTGAATGCATAAGGAAACCCAAAAAACCACTTGTTAGTAGTTTCATTCCATCTTCTTAGCCAAATAAGTCTTCAACAGTGTCTTGCAAGAACTCAGTAGGCTGCTCAAACATGTAAATTCAGCTGATTAGTCATCAAATTTACCAATCATGCCAATAGACTAGCCAAATGACTGTGAACTTTACCAAATGTGATCTTATTTCCAAATGTGATCTAGGAATGACTAAATTCAAGAAAAGATCTTAAATGTGATCTTTTACACTAAATGTGATCCAGGAATTACAAAATGCGAGCTTTTACCATAAATGATTTGGGACTTACTGGATGCGATGTAAGATATCCTGGGTGCGAGCTTCTTTTTGAGATGCGATCCTTTTCTTCCAAATGTGATCTTTTTCTTCCAAATGTGAGTCTTCACCAAATAACAGAGTCAAATGATAATCAATTAGCTAAAAAATGGTGAGAAATCTGGGGCTTTGCCCCATGATGGGTGCCATAAATTTGTGTGTGAATTATGTACCTACAAGATGCAACAAAACACTTCAATATGTCATTGCATCAATGGTTATAAATATGGAAATCAATTGAAAAGCATAAGGAAACTATTGAAATCAACATATTGCTTCCTATTTAAGAAGAGTATGATTTAAGCTATAAATTGTCCTCAGATTATGCATTAAATTAGTGACACATTCAGTTCTAGAATGGAAGATTCATTGAGAATTTGAATCTAACTATCATGAAATTCATGGTTAGAAATGATGCAAAGATTCATTGAAGCATAAATGAAATTTATCTAACTATCTATTTGCAATCACGAAACAAAATGACAACATAAGAGTGCATTCAAAATTCTAAAATTGTGGATTGAGCTGAAAATTCAATCCTTTTATGGAATAATTTTAGAAATGAGTGGTGTAGATCAAATTGTGAGGAGAGGTGAGTATTGAATCTTCGGTGATCCATGTGAGTGAACTCTCATTGGTTCATGGATTGACTTTCCATCTGCAAGTGATGAATTTTATTTAGAGATTTTATTTAATCCCCTTTTAATTAATTACTTTAGCCAAGGATTTAATTGGGTTGAGATTTAAATAGGCCAATGTAATTAATGTGAGTTAGTGATGAAATCACTTTGATTTTAGGAGATTAAATTGATTTTTGATGAATTATGTCAATAATCAATTAGTTGGATTGACATAATTATGGGTATGATCACATTTAGGGAAAATAGGGTCTCTAGTTAGAGTAGACAAAATTAGGGTGGTTACACTACTCATCTGCATGGTAACTTGAAGTAAAATTCACTTTTGATATTCATCTTTGTAAAAATGACTATCATGAAAGTAGTTAATTGGGTAAGGTGGTACAGTTTTGGTCAGCAAGAAAAATATATATAGATCTAAGTCATGTGAGCTTAGAGGGAGACATTTTGGAATATATTAGACCTTCAATTAAGGTCTATTGTACTTTAGAGTTGATCTATGAGAGTTACAGTTTGTTGAAGTCATGCGAAGACAATACAACAATGATACAAAATAATTGAATGGTTGCGATGATTGAGTATAATGTGGAATCCAAAAGTGCCCAGTTGGATTTGGGTTGGGTCTTACCCCACTTTTGTTAATGTATGATCACTAATTATGGATTTGATATTTGGTTAAGTGTTGTACATATTTTGTGGTGTTCTTGAGAACTGAATGGAAGAATCTTTTTGAGATCGAGTATATAAGAAGAGTTGTTTTATGATGTGAATAAGTATGTGGAATGTGTAGATGCAATGTGATGTCAAGATCAGATAAAATTTGATGCGAGCTATAATTGGGACTACTTAATTATAGAAGATGATTGTATTTTTCATCTTTTTAAATCATTGTATTAGAATATATTTTATTTGTAAGAGCAGTGTGCTCATTGTATACCCCTAAAAGGGTTTTCTATCCCTTAATAGGGAAATGTACTAAATGTAATATTCATCTCCTAACAAGGCTAGGTCTCCTAGCAGGGACACTATACTCTTAGCGCATTATTTGTTGGTATCATCCCTATGAGGCTTTCCTCATGAACAAATAATGGTGTTATGAGTTGTTTACTTTATGTGTATGTTCTTTTCATTTCAGTTATTGCATGGTTGGGTTTGAATTGGTTAAATAAATTCATAAAGTGTTGTAATATAGATTCACCCCCCTCTCAGTATTTCTTTATCCCGACACAATTGACGTAACCAACTTGTTAGGTTGCATCATAGACTCATTCATATTAATGGGAGATGGAAAGCCATATCTTTCAAGCTCTTTGAAATGCCCCTTCACTATTATAACTATGGGCTCTAGATTAGACAATGCAGCATGAGTTCAAAGAGTGGCCTTATGGAATTTAATTATTGCATTGGTATGTCCCTCTACCTCTTTGCGGTCTGCAAACCTCGCTTAAAAAATGTCCTAATTTGACGCAACATATAGCCAATTTGTAAGTTGTTGTTCACTTAGAATTTTGTACTCAACAAAACTGGATAATTGGGCAATGATGGGTTTAACCTCTATGCATAAAGATGGGTGTCCTTCAAGAATCAAAAGGTAGGTTTGAAAGATTAAACAAATTTTTTAACTTTATCCCATTCAACAGAAAGAATGTATTCAAAAATAGGAAAAATATCCACAGGAGTTGAAGGCGATGCCTGAAAATTCACATATAGATGCTAATGTTCTACCTCCTTCAAGGTTAGATTTTCTTCCAACTCATTTTAAAGTTATTTCGCCTCACTAAGTTGTTGTTGCAGAGTGTCTATCTGTGCACTTTTCTCTTGTGTCTACTTTTCACTCAAATCTAAGTTGTCATTTTCCTTGGTCAGAGATTCTTCTGGCTTAATCTTTTTTTCCTCTTCCTCATACAAATTATCATTCAAAACTTTAATCTTGTTTTCTCTTGTGCTTTGTTCTTGGGTTAGGAGACCCTGGGGAACATTTATCTCCTTAACAAGGTGTTCATTTTCTATCAACACTACCTTCAATTGAGCCTCAAGTGGTGTGGTGTTGGGAATGTTTTCCTATAATAGGAAGAGCTCACTTTATTTCTATTGTAGCTTCTTGAAATGATATTATTTTCTTATTGTTCCTTTTGCAATTATGTCTCCATATCTTGCACTTTCAATTCTATTTCATCCTTCTCTACTTTCTCTTGTTGAATAGATGATTGAAGTTGTATGATTTATGCCTCTAGAGACTTCTCTCTTAGTGAGAGACGATCATTTGTTGCTTTAAATTTGTCCAACTTGGAAGAATTGTTATTGAGCCTCTAATCCTTCTTCATATAGTTAGAGGAAAACATCCTTTGAGCTTATTTAGCCAGCACAACCCTATCCTCTGGCTACACAGAATCCAAATTCACCCTTACGACTTGAATTGCATAATCATCTAGTTTCATTTTACATGTTGTCTTATTAATTTTGGGGTAAGGGATGAAAACATCATATGTTGGGCTTCCTCATTGTTAAAAAATTTCACACTAGGCTCTTTTGGCTCTTGTGCATCTTTCATCTTCCTCTTTTGTGCCCTCTGAGATAAGGAAAGCCTAGCAGAACTTACTTTCTACTCCAAATATGCATATAATCAAATAAATTTCCCTACAAATGGTACTCCAGGTTGAAGGGTGTATGGGATCTAGACCACCACTTGGGGCTACAGTGGTAGGGACATGGCAGATTTTTAAAATGGGGGAATTCCATATGGGGTGTGGATTGGAAGAATGATTAAAAAGGTTGTGCTTGATGATGCTAATGTAGGGGTTGTATTAAAAGTTAATACTATAATGGTTGTGATCATAGAAAAAATATTTGAGGGAGAGAAAAAATAATCTATGGGTGTAATTTATACCAATGTGGATGAGGTACATGTTCCCATGCTCACGGGTGCACCCTGCAAAATTTAGGGGGAATGGAGCACATATTGCGCAATAATGGAAAGTACTATGACCATCGGTGGTGGAGAAAAAGTGGAAGTGACAACAGGAATAGAAGTAGCTAGAGAAGCCAGAGATTAAGATGAAAGAAGAGGGTAAGAGAAAAATACCTTCGTCAAAGATATAACTAGTGCAGTAATAGATAGATCTATTGTTTGAACACTTCCTGAACCATCATTAGTGTTTTTTCTCTTTGAAGGTGAGAGTGATTGAGAGTCAGAAGAATCATTCACCCTCTTCCTACTTACCTTTGTGTGGGGCCTTTTGGATAATTTATAAGGAACTGAAGCTCTCATAGATGGAGGATCTTGTGGTTGCACCTCCTGAATAGAGACAATGTCAACTTTATCTGATTCACCTTCTGAGGGTTCATCATCTTCTTCAACTGAATCATCACCATGGAATTTTTTCCAATTTTTTTCAAATTGTTCATTAGTGGGACAATTCCCAATACTTATGCGAGGTTGTATAACCTCCTTCCTATAGATACACAAGGCCAATTTTTTCTCATCTGGCCAGGTGTCCTCTTCCATCTTCCTCACAAGATTGGTTGTTATTTTTTTGTAGGGGTTTGCAGTATCAACTATCTTATAAAAATCATGTTATGGGATGTGCTCAAGTCTTGGAATTTCGGAAAAATTGTAAAGGCTCATATCCTCCACTGTAGGGCTCATGTTCTTGTCCCACTACTTGTGAGGTATGTGTTAAAACATAATTTTTCCTCTTTGAGAGGTAGTCATCAGGATCAAAATTCCACTTATCATAAGTTAATAAGAGCCCAATGTGGAGGATCTTGGAAGTAAGATCACCCTCTACATCAAGCCTCCTTTTCACTATGAAGCGGCCTAGGTTTTCCTTATTATCCATTATAGAAGTAGAATGCCTTCATGCTCCTAGATGATGCTCTATAACAACCATCTGCCTCAAAATTTCTAGAGCTAGGTTGTGATATAGTTGCCAACTTTCATTCTAGAGAACCGCATCTTCCTTTTCGATCGCCTTCAGTCTAAATCATTTTTTTTTTCCAAAATTCACTCACCAACTTGGAAGCATGTCATTAAATCTTGGAGAAAAAAAATAAAATTCAATGCTAAGAGAGACGATGCAAATGGACATGTGAATTTATGAGAGATACATGGAGGATAGCTCGTGATACCTCGTATCATTAATCTTTTTATTCAAACTTTCTCTTAAAAAAACCCTTAGCTTACTTTTGAAAGGGACATGGAATTAAAGAGAAACAATGCTTCACAAAAATGAACTACTAGCTTCCAGCCCTATTGCACACAGTCAAAACCAATGTGCCTTATTTACAAAAAATTATAAACTTACATCTGAGCATAATTGAAATGCTTAAGTTAGATCCTATTAACCGAAATCCCAAGGGGCTCACCATTCAAGTTCTTGAGTTCAAATGAATTGTGCTCCTTACATTCAGCAACGAGGAAGGGACCTTCCTAGAGGATATCAAAATTTTCATGCTAACCAGGTTTTTCTCGATGTTCATTATACTTCACCACTAGGTCTCCTTGCTGAAAACTAGGATCAGGTCTTTTCTTGTCAAACCTTTTCTTCACAACTCCTTGCTAGGTACTCATAGCGAATTGTTTTTTTCTTCTCCTACAATTTCAAAGACTGCAAGCTTGACTTCCATAGGGGAAATATATTTTACTTCAACAAATTTGAAAAAATATGGCTTCAGGGTGATGTAGTTAACCCACAAAGCATTTCACACATGCTTATGCCATTCTCTCTTGTGTTCAGATCTTATCTTCTTGATTAACCTTATTAGATTCTTGTTGGTAGATTTTGTGAGGTCATTTCCCTACAAATAGTAATTGGATGAAATATTGAGGTAGATCCTATTGCATATAGAAAACTTAGTGGGATGTGATCCAAGGAAATATTTGGCATTGTTGGAAATAATAGTCTTTGGCGGGTTGAAATACACTACAAGCTCTTCCAGGAAGTTTAAGATTTCACCTTCTGTTGTAGTCTTAAGCATGGATTTCATCATCCATCTAGTAAAGTAATCTGTGGTAGTGAAAATCCATTTGTGTTCAACACTTTATTGTGGATTTATCATCCCAATGAAATCTAGGCCCCACTGCACAAAAGGCTCATCCACCACTATAGGATGTAAAAGCATAACTAAATTCCTCCACTTGCTAGTATACAACTGACACTCATGGAATCCATAGACTAAAGAATACAAATTATTAAACATAGATGGCCAATAGTATCCTATGTGGGTTATCTTCAATGCAATAGTTTGAGTAGAAAAGTGTCCCCCTACAGAGCCACTATGGAACTTACTCAATATCTTCTCGACATCTTACTTTCCAACATAGTGGAGGAGAACGCCATCAATATTTATTTTAAATAAAACACCATCAACCAAGAGGAAGCCAATTTGTAAAACCTTCTCTTTTGAGAAGGAAGGTGAGGAGGGTATTCTCCACTCTACATGAATTATGCTCTCTCTTCCACCCAACATATCTCAAATAGAACTTGTTGTATAAGGACCATTTCTTACACTTGTTCACCTAATGCACCTTCTTCTTGAGTGATGTACTCGCACAGACCTTTACCTTGGATTAACTTGGTAAGCCTGACATGAATTTCATATTCCATTATCTTGGCAATATAATTCACTCTCTTTTCAATAATCTCACCCTTCATAATATATTTGTAGACACTAGGGTGGGAAAAAAATATAGTTGTCTTGTTTGAGGCAATGAAATGCCTGAACTTATTTAGACCTTTCACCATATAAAATTCTTTCTTCTCCATAAATTTGTATTTTATCTCATAGTTGTTCAGGGTTTTGGAATAAAGAGTGATGGGATGCTCACCTATACCTTCTTTATCTTTTTGTGCCAATACCATAGCAATGTTGAAACTGCTAGTGTAGACATACATAATGAAATCCCTTGATAAATCAGGGTTTATTAGTATAGGGGAAAACGTAATAGCCTCTTTTATCTTTCTGAAACCCTTTCTTGCATCTCGAGTCCATTTGAAGTAGAGATAATTTTTTAAAAATGAGGTTATAGGCCTTACCAGCCCTGAAAAATCAATGATGAATTTTCTTACAAAGTTAATCTTCCCGAGGAAAGATTCCACACCTTTCTTGTTCACAGGTAGTGACAATTACCAAATTGAGGGGACCCACTTCAGATCAATATCCACGTTGTCTTTAGATACTAAGTTCCCAAGAAACTTCCCTTGGGGAACTCCAAACACACATTTCTTAGGATTCATGGAAACACCAAAATCCTAGCATCTTTGGAAAATAACCTCCAAATGATGAAATTGATCTTTGCATATTTTGAGAAAATAGTAAGATCATCCTAATAGATCAAGATGATCTTAATGATGAGATCCTTGAAAGAAAAATTCATCACACATTGAAAGGTTGCGCGAGCATTGGATAGGCCAAAAGGCATCTTCCTATATGAAAATTTCCCCACTTGGTGGTGAACGTCATTTTGTGATGGCCCTCTTCTTTTAATAACACTTGGTTATACCACAAGAATCTATCGATGAGAGAGAACATATCCAAGCCAGAAAAATACTACAGTATCACCTTCATGGAGGCCATAGTATAATGGTCCTTTATCTAATCTCTATTTAGATCACATAAATCCACACAAAAGCGGTTGTCTCTGTTCCTTTTCTAGATAGGGACTAGATTGGATACCTAGGTACTATACTTTATTGGGTAGATAATGTAGGAATCGACTAGCTTGGTCAATTCCTTGGCCATTAGGGACTCAATCTTTAGATTTACTGGTCTTTGTTTCTCCCAAATTGGCTTTTCCCCTTCTGCCAATTCAATAGTGTGTTGGATGACTGATGGATCATAACCTTTGAGGTCTTCGTAAGACCAAGAAATCACACCCTAATGCTTCTCATAGAGATGTATCAGCTGGTCTTGGTCATGTTGAGGGACATTATTCCAAAACTTTAGTATTTTTCCTTCTCTAAAATCCAAGTTATAGTAGTGCTGATCATCTGCTATGAACTTCATTTTGTTATTATTGGCATCATCGCAATCAAAAATATTCTCTAGGGTGATCAAACCTCTAGGAAGATTATTCCCTCTTAGCTAAATGATCTAATCCTCATAAGGTTTAGCTATTTTTAGATGTATTTGATCTTGGAACTCATAGAAGTGTTGTATGAATGCGGTGATTTGTTCATCACTCTAAAAAACCAGCCAGTTTTGATCATTTTTAGGCACAACGGGTCTAACAATCATTCAGACTGCATGCTTATTCTCCAAAAATTAGTAGGATAGAAACGGGAGCCAAGTATAGCTAGGTTGTCTGCAACTATGTTCATCTTCCTTGGTATGACTTGGATATTAAAATAATAAAATGTTTCAATCGAATCTCACACTGTATGGCAATAGGAACACATGCACACATGTTTTGCAAATGCCATATTGTGTACTTGGTGAACAACAAGCTCAGAATATTTGAGAACCTTTAATCACTTGATGCCCATGCGTTCAGTAAGACTCATCCCATGAACAAGTACTTCATATTCTTCTTCATTGTTGGAACATGGAAACTAGAAATAGAAAGATCTCATAATCCTCTCACTAGTAGGAGAGGTTAAATATATGCATGCACCGAAAGCTTTCATGCATCTACCACCATCAATGTCGAATGTCCAAAGAGTGGAGGATATGTTCTTACTATCTTTAGCCTCATCTACAACATCCTTAAACACCTATAGAATAACTTGATCTTCCTCATAGATCATGTAGGTTCCAATACCAATAAAGTGGTAATTTGAAAACTGGCTAGAATCAACATAGTCATTTAGGATTGTTTCTCCTATTGCTCTAGAATCAGGGATTTCCTCATTTTCCAAAAGCCTTTCAAGTTGCACTTCGTAGGATTTAGATTTTGTCAAGGCCTCAAATAATACATGATTAACATGCAAAGTATTAGAGACAATCTTAATCTTAGAATCATGCTTGTCTCTTATAATGACGTGTGACCAATCTAAGGAGAGATACCCACCTATTCTAGCAGTGAAGTGCCAAGAAAGACAGAGCCCAAAAATAGTGGAAATATCTATCATGACCACCTCTTGAAAAATAGTAATACTTGGTCAAGAATACAAGGTAATAAGGAACCCTTTAATGATTCCTATAGTCTGGACCATATTTACATCAAGCTCATTGACTTCTCTATTCATTGGTTTTTATTCAAGCTTTAATGCTTCAACTATTTTCTTGGGCTTGATATAGTACTACCTCCACTATTAGTCATGGAATTATGAAATAATTTACCATTTATAATGAGAGTTAGGTAGAAGGGAGTAGGCCTAGTTCACTGTACTTTAGTGCTTGTGTTAGAAATCCTTTAGTTAACCAAAATAGTGTGAGCATGCATCTAGTTTCCAAGTGTCACTGATTTTCTTGATGATCCCTTTTTTTACTTGTGCAGAGGTGTTCTGCAGAATGGATTGTGGCTTCTCCTCACTAGAAAATTCTTCCTACAATAGAGACATGTAACCTAGAATAGCAAGGATATCCCATAGGGACATGCTTGTGGGAGCTTTCTTCAATAGCTTGACCACATTCAAGGTAGTTGGTATTGCTTTATTCTTCTCTCCTACTTGTAAGTTGATGTATCTTTTGGATTCAAATAGGGAGGAACAAAAGTGAACTCATGCATAGCTTTTCTAATGCTAGGATTTTATTGAGTTACTACTTTTCCACTTGTATTCCACCTCTTAGAGTGAATATTATAGGTTGATTAGACCTATGTTGGATTGGAGAAAGATGCAGAAGCATCATCCGAGTCATAAATATTTGCGAGCACTACCCATTCTTCATCCATCCATGAGAAAAATGTATGTTTAAGGGAAATTTATGTTTTTCTTTATAACGACATGCCTTTTATTGAGTAGCAAGAAAAGTAGTCTCCATACTGTTAGGGTTTTTTCTTGCTAAACTTTCAAGAGGTGCTTGAATACTTGATTAACTCTATGACTCCCAATATTTGAATCTAATGATCCAAGCAAGAGAAAACTCTAATTGATGAGGATTTATGATAATGTTTGTGGAAAATAATTATCACCTCCTTCTTTTTAGGTTCCACAACACCCACGCAGGTATTACCAATATATAATTGTTGTTTCACAGTATTAGTAAATGTGGATACTGATTTGCTACTTGTTTACTATATTATCTTGTAAATTACTCTACATAAGACTGAAAAATCCTTGATACAGAGCTTAACCATGAAAACTATTGAAATGATAACAACAAATAGTAGTGCTTTAAGGATGCCCATCCTTCTTTTTTAGTTCTCAGAACTTAGGAAGGGTAACCTATTTTAATCCTCTCTCAAAGGGATTAGTAAAATGAATTGTATATCTTGATACAATTACTTAAAATTATATGTGTCTGACTATAAATGTAAGGGATTTGTATATTTTGAATTACTTGGATGATGATAAACCACTCAACGGATTCTAGACCAGTGCCTATCCTTGGGCTATAAATTCAAAGATGCAAATCCACATAAAAGTAAATAAAGATACTATAGATTACCTTACAACCTATATGCAACTCAAGTAAGATGCTTTAAAAATTACCCTGTCACTTCCACATTACTATATCAAATCCTTAGATATTGTTATGATCCTTGAAATTACTCACAAAACTTAGTTCTTCCCTTGAAAGAAACTTGCAAGCAATTAGATAACTACCTTGTAACCAATATGCTTAAAATGCCTTACAGATTAAACATAAAAGAGCATACACAATAAGTAAAGAGACAACAACAATATAGAAGAGAAGCTGCATTGTATTTTATTTATATTCTTGATTCATACATATAAAGACCAAAAGCTCAAAAAACTCAGACACAAATTTGTAGTCTAGCTTACAATTATATTTCACCACCTATCTTAAGTTACAAAATTGATCTATATATATCTAAACCATCTTGGAATCCTTAAGGAAAGGATGCAACAAGCTTCGGATGGTTTTAGATACCTAACCCTAAATATATATAAAACAAAAGACAAGATAAACCAAGCGGTGGAAAGACAAAACAAAGGATGAAATTCAATTTGCTCTTTTGTCTTCATGTGATCTTTGACATCTTTGGTTGTGTATGTTGAGGATAGTCTCTGATTTGATTTTGGTGATGAATAACTTGCTTGTCCTCCAAAAAATCTATACAAGGTGCTTTGACATTCCTTTATTCCTCATCAATTATGTCAAGGTCAATTGTGGTAGGCTTCTTCTTCTTAGGCTTTGTCATTATATCCCATGCTGCCACATCACTTTCTATAGGCCAACTAAAACTTTGAATATCTAGCAATTGTTCTTTTTGCCTGTCCTAGCTCACATCTGTAAATCATTTAACATTTGTCACAAATTTATTCATGTCAGTCTCAGCCTTGAATGCTTCATCTAGGATTTTATTGTAGCATTCCATATCTAAATCTCCATTTGCAATAAATGCCTCTTTACTAGGCAACTTGCTGTAAAAATCTTCCTTCCAAGCCGCACAAGCCTTGATCTAATTGTCTTCTCCCTTGATTGGAGGAATGAATCTATCAAAATCTTCTCCAAATAGGCTCAATCTTTCCTCAATCTGATTTAACTTACATTTGAAGAAAGGTAAAGTCACATTTATTTTGGCTATCTCTTCACCAAACTTAGTCACTATCTCTAGAAAATCCTACCTATGTGTCTATAAAGAGGCCAAACTTTCAAAAAGTTGTGTCCTATTTGACCAAGTCAAAAAAATAAGGATTTAAAATATTAAGGTAACTAGTTGCCTCAACATGTAAAATAGGTAATTTATTATTTGTAGCTAGTACCAAGTCAGTTTTATCTTTCAGGATATCTATCCTGTGCTGGAAAATATTTATTAATGGTCCATAGACCTTCTCATTACACTCACTTTTCCCTTCCCCTATTTCTACATTGTTCCCTATTTCCTTTTCCTGGACTTCTGCATTTACACTTTCTTCGGGTGTGACAGGGATAACTTTAGGCTTTTGTAATAATTTCCTAGTCAAATCCTCAACTGAATTTTCTCAAGCATGTATCTTAATGTAGCACATCTCCCTATCTTTGGCTATGGTACTAGCCTCACTTATCAAAATATCACATTTTTGGGATAGATGCTTTGTTTTTATCTTCATTCAGTTGTGCCCAATGAGTTAAGATTTGAGAAATCTCCAAGTCATTTGTATTCTGTACTGACCATACCATCTAATTTCCTACCATGCTCTCTTGAATGCTTAACAGAGCTGGTTTCTGATCTTTAGGAGCTAGGATCCACATTGCAACTTCTTGAGATTTTGGATCATATCCAAATCCTTTGATCATTTCGTCAACTTGTACTTTAGATGTCAATTTCAAGTCTGGCTACCTTCTAATTTGATCTATTATGAAGGTTGATGCTAGATCCCAACCCTCAGCAAGTAAACCACCACTTTCTTTAACCAACTTCTTGGCCTCCTCAGGAATTATTTCTTTAGAATTAGGATCATAGTTTTGTATGGCTAGGAGGGCCTCATTAGTGACTGGTTCTCCTCCTTCCAATCTCATCTATTCACTCACTTGTCTCTATTTACTCCACCTAAGGAAATATTTGAACTCCTGAGTTTTGATGAAATTGTCATCATCAAGGAACTTTTGCTGATGGATAATTCTTTCATCAATACCAGCTAGGAGAGGTAATTCAATTTCTTCTTCAACCTCTTGTGGTAGTTTCTTTCCTTTTTTAATCTATTTCCTCAACTGGTGATCATAAGCTCTATTACTAGGAATAAGGGTACTTACTCTATCCTTTTTCTTTTCCTTTCTTACATAGGTTAAAGCATGTGAAGCTTCACCAATATCAAGCTTTTGAATTTTGAAAGTAGGCTCATCAGTAATCTCATGCTCTGGGACCTTTGTTAGGTCAAAAATATACTCTTGTCCTTCTTCTACAATCTTTAATGGTACGGCTTGGTAATCTGGGTGAGCTCTAGGAGAAGGACAACCTTGATCACTATGATCATCATACTCTGACTCTGAATTTTCTCTATGGCCCTTTTCAGGTACCACTAGTGCTTCTTCTAGTTGATTACATAGAAGTGTGTGATTTTTAATCAATGCATCTATCCTCTTGAGATAAGGAAAATTAGGGTAGAACCCTCCAAAAATCATCCCTTTTCTTAATTTTTTTACTAAGCTCATCATAACTATTTGCTAGGGCTAAAATAAAATCAGCATCTACAAACACATCAGGAGCTAATAACCTAGCCAGTCCACATGTCCAAGGATTTGAAATAGGCACAGATCCATCAAATTTTTTATAAAAGTAATTGAACAAAGAATAACCTGATGTTCTCGGTGTCTTCGCATCTCTGATGTTGACCAACTTATCATCCAGGATATCAGCATTTGCTCTCTTATTCTATGTAGAACCTGGTAATAACTTTAGGAACTCATCTAAATAGTTCCTTTTTCCCTTGGCATCATCATCTACATCATTGTTTCTTCCACTTGTTGAAGCCATACTCAATGCTTGACTCATCCTGTTCTGTTCTGTTCTCAATTTTTGGCACTGAAATTGAAACAAATCTATCACAGGAAACCCTTACTCTGAACTGAAATGTATTGAAATAATTTGAGAGCACTGAAAATCACACCAATTAATTTGAATTCTATAAAAATCTAGTTCAATTCACTCTTCATAAAGGTAACAATTCTCACTTTCCTAAGACACAATAAACTTAGCAAATTCTCCGCTTCTGAAAATCTGAATGCAAGGTAAGTGATAATGAAGTCGATACTATATATTTATGGAAAAATGCTCAAAGTACGTAGCTCATTATTGGAAAATCCATCATTTTTGCCTTCAATTTCTCATACTGTGCCATTAATATAAATTCTAGCCATAGCCCTTGATCATGATAGGCAATCTAATTCATATGAATGACAAATTCATGAAAATTCTTATTAAAATTGATCAAGGGTTAAAAAAAATGATGTGATTGGCTCTTTTCATCAACTTTTCCACCTTGTCATTACTGTTCTACTTTCCTACTGGCTGGTGACTTTTCAACAGTAACATGTCAACATCAATTTTTATTTTTCCTTACTGTATTTGTCATTTTCCTTATGTGGTGACCTAGTGACTGTGCTTTATCTCTATGTCGCTTAACATTTATCTTAACTCTGAATTCTTTTGGGGACCTGGCAACAACATGTGTTCCTTTACTTTTGTTTAACCTTAGTCAACTTTTGGTGATCACGCGACTGAAGAAATCCAAGTCATTGAAAGGAAATCCTAACTCTGAGTTTATCATGCGACATCCCATCCACTATAGATCTCCTTTTAATCAGACGCTTATTGCTAATTCTCTTAATCATATTAATCCTTTATGAGACTTCACGACTTAATCTTATGTCGCTTAATCGCTAAAAAATTATCACTTAACTATTTTATACTTGAGACTTGGTGACTAAAGTTCAATGTTACATTTATTTCCTTCTATCTCTAAGTCGCTTAAAGAAATTACCTTTAACCTTTTCACCTAGAGACTTGACGACTACCATTGATTTCTCATCTGTCATCATCCAACAACTCCGCTTAGTCTCTGAAACCTTTACCTTAACTCACTTTTTATATCGAGACTCAGCGACAATGTAATCTTTAAAACTCACCGCTTAACCTTGATTTGATTTGGAGACACCGCGACCACAGTATATCAAAGTCACCAAATAAATTACTAACTACAAGGCTTATTGTGAGAATTTTTGACCACCATTAGATCTTTCATCTGATGGATGATTTCTGCTCCATCTCTTAACCAAATTGGCATATTCCTTTTCTCTTGGAGATAATGCGACAAGAGCATTCCATTGAGTCTCTAAACCAAATGGAATATTCTTTCAACTTTCAGAGACTTGGTGACCCGCTTAAAAAGCACATGATTTATTTCACAACCTATGCTCAAAAAAGGTATCATTAAAACATGACCCTGACTTGGAAATTAGGGATTTTTCATATTTTGAATGAAAATGACCCAAATTCTTAGGGTTTCTGGTCATTTCAAAAGGATTTTGAGGTCAACAGACTTATTTATAGTAGGATATTACCATTTTCAACTATGAACTCAACTTTCAGGGTACAGGAAAGGCAGACACTCTCAAAACTTTTAGGGAAAACTTTAAAATAGGCAAAACAACCAACACATACCAAGAAATGCATACACACTTGGATCAACAAAAACCCCTTAGGCTCTCTTCTCTGTAATGAGCTTCTACAAATTTCCTCATGGGAAATTTCATGGTGTGTTCTCTACATTGCAAGAAAATAATCATGTGTTAGTGTCATCCGCAACATTATTCTGGCTAGGAACAAGATCTCTATTCTAGATAAGAGGAATAGCTTCCAAATGATTTGGATAGTAACCATTTAATTTTTATCATGCGGTTGACCAAAATAGAACCTCCTTGATTTTGATTTTCTTGGTAGTTGTGCTTTCTTGAGTGATAGTTATTCTGGTAAGGAGGTTTAGAAGAGGAAAATTGCTACCTTTTTAGTTTGACGATCTCATTTGGAAATGTCCATAGTATATTCTTCATATCTTTTACTTTGGATGCTAGTATAGTGGGAGTAGTTGCATTGTTAGGTTGAGAATTTGAGGTACTAGGTTGCGCATCTGGGTAATAATAATGAGACTAAGGTATAGGTGCAATACTTGGGGTAGCGCTTGGGAAGACTTCTACCTAAATAGGGTTAGCCTTTAAGTATGAAAAGGAATGAATAATAGGTCTGGGTGGAAGCTAGCTAATATCTATAAGGTTATTTTCTGCCTTTACAACAATTGTATATGCATTCGGTAAAGTATGTCTTCCCGGGGATTGAATCATTATAGATATGTATGGATTGAAAGTTTTAAGATAAAATAAGAAATCATATCTATAGGCGGATGCGTGATAGCAGGGATCCTATGCTAGGTCTTGTGGAATATGGTGTTTAAATCCATGATAGATTCCCTTAAAGCTCACTTGATGGTGATCATTTGCTGGAGAAATAATGGTTTGTATCCCTTGTCAGTAAAATGCTCAAAGAAAGCATCCCCAAACTGATCGTAATTTGCAATGGAATTGGAGGGAATATAGTGGTAGCAATCTTGATCTTTTTCTTTGAATGAAGCGACCAAAATTATCAAGGCTACATCCTATTTGGTGATGTTGTGTACTGTGCACACTTTTTCCACATCCTTCAAATGCTCAGTAGGAGTTTTAAAATCTTCTCCAGAAATTTTTGGAAAGGCCTTTAGAGATGAAGTGGGAATTTGGCCCCAAGTAGATGGAGGGGTTGGAGGAACTAAAGGACTACCATTATTCCATAACACAAAGTTTCTAGGAGGTTTCAATGCCATCAGTTGGAACTAGACCTTGAGGCTACGAACCTTGTGTGAGATGACCTTTGTAATAAACCAATGGAGGGACAAGAAAGTGAGGTGCATCTATAGTTTGAGATCTATTGACTAGTCTATGGCTCATGCAGCTACTCAAACTCTCTGACAATATGTTTATTTGGTCCCAAGTTAGGAGGTTGTGGGTTCGCATCCCACTCGACATGCCAAAAAAGAATTGTTGATACCCAAAATTTCTTTTAAGGTAAATATCCCATGGGAAGCTTAGTGAATGGGGGGCTTTTGCATTTTCACTAAGCAACCTCCAGGATTTTAGAAGTTGACTCTTCATTTTGGAGAGAGGAAGGGGAAGAAACTATTAATAATTTAATTTAAGGCGATATGCCAAGGTTTTGGAACACTTTCAAATGCACATGTTATTTCACAAAATGAAATATCAAGGAAACCTTTCTACAATTACCCTAGGTATAGTCATAGATATTTAAAACCCTTTAAAACATAGACATAGAACAAATCATACAATGGAAACTACATAATAGAGAAGCTAAATCATAATCTACTCATAAAAAATCAAAGACGCATACGCTAAAGTCAATAAAATAGAACAAAAAATTATTAAAATAATGAATCTTAAAGAAAACTAAAGGGATAAAAGCATGATTTCTTGTATTATATTGACTAAATTGCACAAAATATAGTTTGAGGATTGCAACAAAATAGCTTTTCCAATATCTATCAGAGTTGTCTATCTATCATAAAAAATTTCTTTTATAATATAAAGCTCAACATTACATAAGCTCAACCATCACCTAATTATAAACCAAAGAAGAGAGTAGTAAAAAATTCCAGGCATCGCCCTCTATGAAGCCAAGGATTTGCAATTTTCATTACTAGCCCTATGAAAATGACAATTAGCCCTCGGTCTTCTAACAAGATCTGATCCTCCATTACTTCTCTCAACTACCAGCATATCAGATTAAATATTTTCTAATCTTCTCACCTACTGCCTAAGATGACATTCTCCATTAATTATCCTAGCTACTTCATGAGAAAAATCCTTAACTAAAAGAAACTTGAGCTCGTAGATATAAGACGCTTGGAAACCATTCTCTTTATCTGGGAGATGACACATGGTAGACAAGTGCAAACTCTCCTTCAAAGAAGAGACTGAATGCTCTCAAAAGCTCATGATATGACCACATGGTTTACTACACAACAAGGATATATCTTTAATAAATGCTTGGGCCAACTAGAAAAAGGAAAACTGGCTAGTGCTTTGATAAAACAAGTGGTTCCTGAGTGGAGACTTTCATAAAAAAAGAAAATAAATTTGACCCCAAAAATGTGTCATGATGCCAAGTGGCAAGCGCACAGAGCCATGGAGCATTTTGGAAAAGAAAAAAGTTACATTCTCCAAATGCACACTCCAATGACAAGTGGAAGATGCACATTACTCCTTAAGAAATACTCACTGTGAAGGGAGATGAAGCCTTAAGAAAATATTCTGACTCTGGGATGCATAGTGAATTGTAATTCACATACCTTCCACCAGTGCCTTAAATGCCCACATAATGGCAGATAAATTACTATTTCTAGTGATCCTAAACCCTTCTAATATTGCAAACTTCTTGAAGGGAAACAAATAAATCTTGGTCCACTTAATGAATTATCAAAACCATCCAAAACCACATCATCCGTCAATGAAGCCTCTACTTCCAAATCTCCTAAATTCCTCAATTCAAATTCCAAGATAAAAAATTGTAGACAAAGACTAAGGAGAATATACCACTCAAAATTCCTTTTATGTTGGTCAACTCCTAGTATTCCCTAAATCATATGACCAACCTACCCCATTATACCTAAGGATAGCAAGCCCACCATCTAGTACAAGAACACCACCTTTGGATAATGGGGACCCCTTGATGAGGAAAGCCTATAAGAAGATGCATTATCATGGTTATACAAAGAAGAAAGGGACAAACCTGTTGACATTCCTAACGAAAAATATTATAAACCATATCCTATAGAGGAAAATATGGGATTCCATGGAAAAAGTTTAGGAGTACAAGAACAAGGCCTCCAAACACCAATAAACCAAAGAGCTTACTATCAAAATATAGGCCTTGGATATCATCTAGAGTTTGAGGTAACCCCTATGAATTATCCACAAGATTCTTTTGATTATGATGACCCTAAGGAGGAATTATATGAAGTTTATTTGAAATACCTTGATGATGTCCTTTATGAGATTGGCCATTTTTATATCATAACTATTGTTGATCTCACTTCACTCAACTTCCCTCTTGTACACCCGAAGCTCATTGATTGGGACCAACAAGGATTTTCACCATTAGACATATGTGCAAGTGATGACATTGTTCTAGCACTATTGGATGTTAAAGATCTAGATGAGTATGAGTACTAGATTACATATCATGAGAAATCATATTTTGGGAAGCAAGTCATTTCTCTTACTCAGAAAACTAAGAAAACAAATAAAAATAAAACATCCCCTAGTGAAATATTCTTTGAGACAATTTCAGATGATGTAAAAGACAACATAAAGGATATATCTTCTACTGAACACCTCCTTGATGTGCTAGAGGAGGGAGAATTAAACTTACCATTGATGGCCCTACCTCATGATAAGTCATCCATACTCATTGAGGATACAATTTAAATCAATTTGGGAACACCCAATAATCCTAAAATCATATTTGTTGCTTCATATTTAAGTGAACAAGAAAAGAAAGATATGATCACTCCTTCAAAAAGAACAACACAAATTTTCATGGTCATATGCTAATATTCCCAACTTGGATCTAGATCTACTAGTACACCATCTTGAAATATATCTAGATGATAAGCCTGCCAAATGGAAAATTAAAAATATATATCCCCAAAATTCTCACTTGGTTAAAGTAAAATTGCAGAAAATGTTGGATGTTAGATTCATTAGACCTATCAGTTATATAGAGTGAGTCTCCAATATTTTACTAGTAGGCAATATTTTTGGGGGAACCCACATTTGTAAAGATTTTAGAGACCATAATATAACATTTCCTTAGGATTGTTTTCCACTACCAAATATTGACATCATAGTAGACTTGATAGCTTAACACGAGATGCTATATTTGATGGATGGATTCTCCAGCTAAGGAAAATATATGATTCTATCAATTTTGACATTCTCGTCCAATAACCCCACTAAGGTGAGTGAAAGAGATCATGTTAAGATCATCATCAACATCATAATTTTCTCAAGTGTATCAAATAATTAAGCATCATAGCTTGTAGGCAACCCATGCTGAGGTGAAGATGTAGAAGATGCCCCTCTAACCTCTATGAAAGGGGGATAAAAAAAATTGGGAAAATTTAGAGCTTATTCCACTACAAGGACAAAGACAAAAAGAGGATCCACCAAAGTAGACTTGTGATGATTGAACTCTATTATAGGGACCTACTCAAACTTTCTCTTGAAGGACAAAGGTGTAGCTCTTCAATCTTCTATATCAGCATTTTGCACTCCAAAAAAGTTGGGATGTTGATCATGGATGGAGATAGCATTGGATGGGTGGACATCACTATGTTGGATACATCTTGGCTATGAAATATATTCACCAATACAGAAAAAGAAAGGATATCAGGTAAGGTGGTGGTGATCGATAGAGAGACGAAGACTTGGACCCACTTGGCACAATGCCCAATGGTCACTCCTAGTGTAGGGGAAGCGAGATAGAGAAAGTTATGAGGAAAAAGGTTATAGGAAAGATGTAGGAGTAGGCCTAGGAGAGAAAGTGGAATAAACAAACATAGGCTTAGAAGATACATTTTCTTCCTTCATAGAAGCCTCATGTACCAAGGCCGTTAACTAGACATAATAACCTGACCAAAATAACCCTAGACACAATAACCCTGCCATAATAACCCAAGAACACAATAACCAAGGGTCACAATAACCCATGGTCAAAATAACCCATGGAAAAAATAACCCATGGTCATTTTAGATCATGTTAATATGCTAAAAAAGGGATTGTGATGCACCATAGAGGATATTTAGGTCATTTTTAGACCATATATCTATTATATACATCTAATATAACCTTAAAACATCTTTAATATGCTTAAATAACTTATAAAATGGTAAATAATTAAAGAAATAAAGAAAAATTGGTGGGAATAAGCTAAATAAGAGTTATTATGAAAATATATAAGTCAAAAGGCATTATGAAGAGGCATTAAGAGGAAATATAAAGTGGTAGAATTAAGAGAAGTAAAGGAAGGAAGAAGGGGAGAAGAATTAAGAGTGTGTAGAGTGATAAGAAAAGTGAAATCAAAATTCATAAAAAATATATTTTTTAATATAATTTTTTGAACATTATATTAAATTTTCCTACAGGTTTCTATAAAAGTATAAAAAAAATAAATATACTTTTAGGCAATCAAGAAATTCTTCATAATTTTTAATATATACAATGCCTCTTCAATTAAAATTCAAAAAAATAAGAAATTAATCATTTTAAATGGTTGCACATTTTTGCTTCATCGAGAAGGTGTCAATAAAATGATATGGCATTGTGCAGAATATTTTACAAATAAATGTTCAAGTCGGTGCTATACTACAACACAAACAGAATCTGGTGATGTGATTAGTAGTACAGGGCATAATCATGCTCCAAAAATTGAGATGATCACTGTCAAACATAATTTGAATGAAATGAAAAACATGGTGTGCTTGACTCAAGACTCTACAAGAAATATAATTTTTACTACATGTTCTAGTATTTCATTATCGGTAGCAGGAGTAATACCATCAACCAATGCATTATCCAAAATAATTCGAAGGAAAAGAATAATATTTGAATCACCCCCACCAAATCCTCAGACATTAAGAGATCTTATCTTACCAAATAAATATACAATTACCAATAGAGTCGAAAAGTTTCTTTTTCATGACAGTAATGATGACAATCATTTTTTAATATTCACCACCACATAAAATTTGTAAATACTAAAAGAATCTAAAAATTTGCTTAGTGATGGTACATTTAAAATAGTACCAAGTATTTTTCAGCAATTGTACACAAGTACTTGTAAAATTAAAACAACTTCAACCTGATCTAAACCTAAAAACTATACTTATTGATTTTGAATTAGGTTTCAAGGGAGCTATTTTTGAAATTTTTCCAAATGTCACCATTCGGGGATGCTTTTTCCATTTCTCTTAGTGGTTGTGGAGGAAATTTCTAGAAGAAGGTCTACAAACATGTTACAGTATCAATGAAGTATTTTAATTTGAGATCAAAAAATTGTTGGATTTACTTTTGTGCCTCAGATATATGTAATCAATGCATTCAAAACACTTATACAATCTCCTTATTATATAGAACAGGAGGAGACTTTGCAACCCATAATTGATTATTTTGAAGATACATGGATTGGAAGACTAACTAGAAGAGGCAACAGACGGTCACCCAAGTTTCCAATCACAATGTGGAACTGCTATTCAACTATTCAAGATGATCTTCCCAAAACCAATAATTCTATTGAGGGATGGCATAGAGGATTTAGTGA
>MU223592.1:708567-747337 GCA_018584345.1 Thuja plicata
CTAAGACCCTTCTCACCAATGTGGCCAAATCTCATATGCCACACCATTGTCTTTTCTACAAGAAGCTTGCCTTCCAAAGTGTTTGCACCCTTAGGTACACTTACTGCACTGCCATCGGAACCCATTGCCACAATCTTCTTTACTGCTCATTCAGATGGTGGGGATGAAGTGATAGCTGCTCTCTTCTTTGAAACAAAAGAACTATTGCACTAAGAAATGCATGTATCAAGCTGAAACAAAGTACCTCTCCTAGTACCTTTAGTGAGCACCATAGAACCTCTCATCATCATGCATCCATCCTTCAAAAAGACAACTTGCACACCTACATGATTTATCATACTTACAGATAATAGGTTTTGTGCTAAACCCAGAATGTGCATAACTCCGTTTTTACCCTTTACTCATCCATCAGGAAATCTGATAGTGACCCTTCTATGTCCAACTATCTTTAGGTGAGAATCATCACCCAAGTACACCTTTCCACCATCAAACTCTTCATATTTTGAGAACCAGTTTCGATGAGAGGTCATGTGAAAAGAAGCACCTGAGTCTACTAACCACACATCATCGGATGCATGGGCTGCAAAAGCTACAATAAAAGCATCTCCATCTTCTTGAGATTTTTTAGAAGCTAAATCTAAACCTTTCTTCTTCTTCTTCAGTTCTTTGCAATCCCTCCGGAAGTTCCCAGATTTATCACAGTTCCAAAATTTCACCTTGGACTTTCTAGGAGTCTTAGAACTCCCACCAGATTTGGATCTTCCCTTCTTTGACATATTTTCATTCTACTTTCCTTTGTCGTTGGATCTCCCACGAACAAAAAGGGATTCCTTAGATGAATCTGAAGTCTTTCTTCACATCTCCTCAGATAGCAGTGAAGACACCACATCATCCATATAGAATGTGACTATAGTACTTTTGAGAGCCATCACAAGATGGTCCCATGAATTCGGCAAGGAACAAAGAAGGGTCATACATCGATCCTCCTCCTCAATCTTGGTATTGGATGATGCCAACTGTGCAATCAATAAATTGAATGTATTGAGCTGATCAGTTACGAATCCACCTTCCTCCATTCTTAAAGAATACAAATTCTTTCTTAGGAACAACTTATTCACCAGAGATTTAGCCTAATACACAGACCCAAGCCGTGTCCATAAAGAATTTGTAGTAGTCTCATCAAGAACATTCAGAAGAATGACATCTGCTAGATAGAGTCTGATGAGACCCTTAGCCTTCCGATACTTGATCTCCCAATCCACTTGAGATATTGCTTTAGGTCTCATATCAAGTGAAGTATCCTCCCATAGATTGTGGTCTTCAAGCATGTCTTCCATCTTGAGTCTCCATAACTCAAAATTAGTGCCATTAAATTTCTCCACCTCCATTCTACTATATGAGGAACCTGCCATCTTAATCTACAAATAAGATTCATAATGCTCTGCACAAAACATTCCCACTCAACTTGAGATTAGCTCAAAAAAACCTACCCAACAACTAAGATCAAAATTTGATCAGGCTCTGATACCACTTGTAAGGAAACTCAGGTGTGGAAACAACTTCCTACACTAATCTCTATAGGAAAGTATTGTGTAAATTCTTTTAAATCCTTACAATTTCATATTCATTAACTACTTTAATAATGATATTGTAGCTACATACCATGCATACAGAAAATAGAGAATGACACAATGATTTACCCTGGGGAAAACCTTTCGGTAAAAAACCCCAACACTCCAAAACCTGCACAATGTATTATCTTCAACATAATGGTTACAAATCACTTGCAATGTAAGTTCTTTCAGGAGACAATCGATACTCTAAGACAAATCCAGTAGCACTAGATCATACCAACAATACACTCTTTTTGTATCCTTTCTTGTAACCCTAAAAAACACTTATATCATGCGCTTACCTTTTTAGGGCAACTTCCAAGGATAGCCGTATTAGGGTTTTACCATTCTCCAAGAAAATAGGAACCCTAATAAAATTTTTGGGCCGATGCCCCAAACCCCATGGTTGGGAACAAAGGAGGAAGAGTGTAAAGTACTCAACTTTATAAGTTGCCACATGTCTTGCATGTCTTCACCTATCATTGAAATCTCCTAGAAATAGCTCTTACGTGTCATAGGAATCTATCATAACTATTTCAGCGATGATCTCCTTACACACAATTCAAGATGCTGACACATCAACATGCCAACTAGACATGTACACTCACACTTCATTACATTATTTGCAAAAAAATACATTTTACAAAACAAATTATAAGACTAGAAATTATCCAAGGTTGAGACACCTTATTCCTAACAGTATATATGTATGTATGTATATATATATACATATATGTATATATATATATATAGATATATGTATATATATATCTATATATATACATATATATCTATATATATATAGATATAGATATATATATACATATAGATATAGATATATGTATATCTATATGTATATGTATATCTATATATATATATATGTATATGTATACATATATATAGATATAGATATACATATATCTATATCTACACACACACACACACACACACACACAAACACACACACAAACACACACACACACTTTTTCATAATTTTTTTTTCTTATCTTATATAATTTAATATTCGCATATAGTTTAACTCAAGTATTTTTTTTTTCACAAACCTTACTTCCTTTGTTTGTTTAGCTAGTGTACCCTTCTATTCGCTATTCAATTATCTTCTCTATCTCTTTACATCTTGATGATGGTGTTGATCTCTAAGTTTTGTTGATCATTAGTGTCCCACACTTATTCATTTATCTAGGCACTTTTAGCCGGTCATTAGTGCAGTTGAGCTATCTAGTATAGGCTGAGATATCCAGCAGAGTCATTGCCGAGTCACACGGTTACCAAGTTTAGTTCATACTGAGAAATAGAATCTTTCTGTGCCGAGCAAGACAGTTTTGTTATGTATTTTAGGATTGAATATCTAAGCATTTAATGTTTTCAACAGGATAATTATGCATTTAATTATTTGATCCCACTACGTGGCATGGAGCCAATTAGAAAACTGGATTGCCTAAGAGGCATAAGCATTTGATCTTGATCGTTGATCTAGATCTAATTGCCAGATTTGTAAAGTATATTAAGATTTCTTCTTACCCTAATTAAAATAGAGAGAGTATAGAGAGAAGGAGAATGTGTACATGAGAGATGTGCAAAGAGCTATTTTGAAAAAGGAAGCATAGATCTAGAAGAGTGAAAGTGCAGTGAGAAGAAGAGTGAAGATATATCAGATTATTAGATCAGAAAAGGTATTGAAAAGAGGAGATCTATTATCATCATCAGAGTATCAAAGGATTAGATCTTGAAACATTCTAACAAGTGTATTAAGTGAAATCTCTTAACATAGTGGTTCTAATAGACCTTTCTAAATCTCTTAGCCGAGTGCTTACTTTGTTGTAAGCTTAAATCCTTTTACAAGGTATCTATTGTAATGATCTATAGCTCTTAACTGGGTAGACCTTTAACCAAGTAGATTACATATTGTGATCAAATCTTGTAGCCCTAACATGCACACTTTATTGCTGCAGTAGTGAAGATTTTGTGGGTGTCATCCCCACCCCATTTTTACCTTATTGGGTTTCTGGGTTACCAAAATTTTGTGTCTTGTGTTATTTATTTATTGTAATGGATGCTACTAGATGATAGATCAATTACATTTATGTATGATTGTGGATTAGTTTGTTTTAAGAGATAAAATTTAAAGATCTGTTTCACCCCCCTCTCAGCATCTTGCTTTCCCATATTTGTATTTCCAACAATTAGTATCAGAGCACAGTTCTCCTACAAAAGGTTTTAATCATCTTGAGAAGTACAGATCTTGAGATGGAGATTTACAAATTGGGTAAAGTCATTGAGAAACAAAATATTGAAATTTAGCTAGCATTACATCAACTTGAGATAGCACGACAAGAATTGAAAAAGTCCTTAATATTTAGGAAAGATTTGGACAAATAAATGAATGACACTCATTATCAGGAAGAAGACACTGCAAGTCTATTTTAGAATGGAAACTCTACTGAGAGTGATGCAACAATTTCAGATCTACTAGAAAGGAATAATACATTGTGTGAAGAAATCATAAACTTGAAGAGAGAACAAGAAGCACAAACAATAAGACTATGTGAAGTAGTGGAACAAAAGAAGAAAGCTGAAGATGACAAAGCTATGGCTGAAGAAGACAAAATAATGATGACTATCATACTTGATGAAAGGACACATGAAGTACAAATGATGATAGATAATCACATTGACATGGTGAATCAATTGTTACTTGCAAATTAGGAGATCAATAGGAAAGACATGGATTTATTGTGAATCTAAGATCTAAGAACAATCAATTGAAAGATGAATTGAGATATGAGAAAGAACTGAATGAAAGATTCAACAGACCAAATGAAGCTTTGACTCATTTTTAAAATCTGATGGAAGCATCAAGGAGATCTAGAGATTCCTCTGGATTAGGTCATATCGAACAACATACATATTCTAAAAAAGGAGAATCATCTAAGATTGGTGAAAAGAGGAATGCAAAGACAAAGAATAGCAAGCCTGTATTCCATCGCTGTGGAAAACTAGGACACACTACAAACATCTACCAATGAAAGAATGGTAAGTCTAATCCTAAACCTAAGCTCAATGGTTATTAATTTAACTGTAAAAAGTTTGGACATAAAGCACATTAATGTTGGGCAAAGGCAAATAATTTAGCTACCACACCTAGATTCAATGGTTATTGTTACAACTATCAAAAATTCAGACATAGAGCACAAGATTGCAGATCTAATGCTAAACAACAATGGACATCAAAGACACAAGAAAAAGTACCAAGGAAAGGAAAAACTTACAATTGGGATTACAACACATGGAATAGTTGTCATTAATGTGGTGAGTATGGGCATGTTCCAGAAAACTGCATAAAGACACATTTCAGAGGAAAATCCAAGAGTTGGATGAATGGAAGCCTAGTTTGCTATAATTGTCTAAAAATTGGTCACACTAGGAAAGATTGCAAGACAAGGGTACCTGCTCCTACTATTGAAGAAATTAGAGCATAGATGAACCAGACATGGATAAGGAAAACATAACCAAGTAGCAGTGCAACTATTGAAGCTGAGGTCACCCAATCCAATGGATCAGGTGATCACACCATCACTAATTAAGCAAGAAAAGTATGTAAGGTACTGTGTTTATATCTCATATATTTTATCAGTTCCTAACATATAAAGTGCAAAAGTCCATATCTGCATATGTTGAGATGTATCAGGAGATAATTTTTGAAACATGTACCTAGCAAAGTCAATATGCACTATAGGTGCCGAGAAAAAATGTTATTGTACACTGAGACCAAATTCTCTAGTGTATGCTGAGGTGGTATGGGTTGTGACAGAGAGATAGATGAGTTTTTTGAGTCAGCCAAGGATAGTTGTTTGGAACTCACACAACAGACAGAACATTTATTGCAAACCTAAATTTTTACCTTTGGATCCTATAAAGGAATGAGTTGTTCATTACTCATTTTCACCTTGCGATTGAAAGTTTCACAGAGTGTTAGAGCGTTTGCGAACTTGATTTTTGCAAAGATCTTTCAAAGACTTCTACAGGGTGTTGTCAGCTATCTTAAGTAAAAAGTGTGAATTTTGACATCTGCCGAGGTATTATGTTCATCATCCTTGAAGCCCTATTTCTTTCAAAATCATCACCTCTAGTTCTTCCACAATAGAAAAGGGTATCGAGAAGGAGTTGCTAAAATTTCAATTGGTGAGGAGCGACACTTGCACACCTCCTAATTTATGAGTAATTCCTAAGAGTGCCATCCAGGGTGATCTAACTAGAGCCCTATCATCGATTACACCTAAGGTACTCATGATTCATGATATTAGGTCATTTTATATGTGCAAGATAAATGAAGTTGGCGATCACGAGATAAGAGAATCTTTCAGAAAATTGTGTGAAGACAGAGCCCTAAAAGATGAACACAAACATTTAGCCGAGAGAGAGTTAACTCATTCCCTAGAATTTCTGAGGGATTTCAGAATGGAATGGATCAATATTGTTCTAAGTCATGTACATGACATGAACATATGGCTGGAAAATGGACCAGTTAAGATTACAAAGGAAATCATCCATTGTGTAACTGGTTATCCAATTCTTAATGGAAAGAGGACAATGAGATGTTAGAGTAAGGAAAACATAGAAGAATTCATTGGAGCCATTTGGAATAAAAGAGGGATGATGATCTCTACTATCAAAGATTTGGAGCTTGATTTTGTGGTTAGGGTTATTTCTCATAAGTTTTATCAGTTGAGCCGACTGGACAGTGTCCCATGCATTGTAGTTGACAAAGCTTGGAAGATTGTGAAGGATCATACTTATGACCTTGCCAAGATTCAATTGATGTAATTGGCCAAGAACCTTGCTTCAATTAGAAAGGCAAATAATTCAATGTATAATTTCAGCTCTCTACTCATTTGTATATTTTTCTACATACAGAATACATTTCCTACTTTTGGGAAGATAATGTGGAAAATAGATAGACCTATCACACAACAAATCAATACATTTATTTAGCAGTTAGGTGATAATTTTGACAATGTGATGGGAACATATTTTGTCAAATTCAAGAAAAAGATGAGATTGAGGAGTAGAATTCCCAGATCACTTGTTGAGAAACATTATGAGGATGTTTTTTTCCTAGTAGACACAGATTTCACCTATGTGTAGGTAGTAGTGCCGAGGGTATCATGGCTAAGGCCATTACCTTATGAAGTGAATGTTGATGAGACATCTGTAGCTATAACAACTCTATTGGCAGATGAAATTGATAATGCAGCAAAACATTTTGGAAAATATGAAGAAGCAAAGTCCAAAATCTCTATGGATTTGAAGGCTGGCACTATGGAGAGGAAAAGGAAGAAGATTGTCAAAAATCTGAAGAAGATGGTTGGAATTGAGAGTGATGAAGAAGTAGAGGATGCACCTTTGGGTATATCAACATGACATGAAGAAGATATGTCTAGTGAAGAAGAAGAGAGTGAACCTGAAAAGGATATCACTGTGAAAGGAAAAGGGAAGCAGACAATAGTTTCCAAGGAAACTAAACTAAGGCACTACTAAGCATGGTTGAGAAAGAAGTTCAGGAAAGAGAAATAAAGTTCAAACTGCATGCTTGAGAAAAGACCGAGGAGAAAACTAATCTTGGAAGAAGAAAAAGATGAGGAGAAGATAGATACTGATGAACCTAGCAACATACCTACATCATCACATAAAACAATGACCAATATTGATGAGGTATGCAAGAATATTAGGAGTATAGCTAGTTTAGCAAGATTTAAATTTATCAAATATGAGAAGAAAAGCATAGCAAACAAGCACAAGATTCAGGAAGTATTGCTAGATATGATGTGTACATACAAGATGAAACCTATAAGAATAGGAAATATTATTCCTACAAACCTTTATAATATTTTATCACAAAAGTGGTAGTATGCTTTAATGATCGAAAGACAGATAAGGGAAGGAACACTAGCTAAGGTTATTCCTAATCTAACCAAGAAATAGATAGAAAAATTCATTGAACAATATCAAAGGAAGTTAATTTCTAAACAAAGAGCCTATGTAATACTGAAGAATGATGTTGAAGGAGTAGTTCAACAGAGCACCAGAATATGGAAGGAAACCTTTGGGTTAATCACTAAGAAGGCCGATGAGAAAGGTGAAGGCATCTCAGATCTGAATGAAATGGAAGAAGAAACTACTACTGATCAAGAAGAGACTGAGATAGAACCATAAGAGAAAACTAGAGTTGGGCAAACTATATATTTTATAATGGATAGTCCCATTAACACTACACTTGGAGAGGATAGAAATATGGATGCCGAGGATCAAAATGAGCTGGCAGACACAGGTGTACAATTCCTCATTCGTTCAATTGAGGCCAAGATAGAGATAGAAGGATAACATGAGGTAATGAATACTAATCCACCTATTTTAGAGGTTGTGCAAATAGTTTTAAACAGTGGAGATAAGATGGAAGAAATTGCAAATAAGCCTATAGAACAAGAGGCCATACAAGTGTTGGTGGATCTACCACACTCTATATCATATACTCCCATTGGACCCAAAATATAAAGTATACCTGATCTACAGGAATTCTTGACTTAGATGAAGGCATAAATTGAAATTGATACTGACAAAGGAAAAGATATCATAGAACCTGAGTCGAGTATCAGTTCACCAGAGCTAAAGAAGAGGAGGTTAAACAAGAAAAAGTCACCAAGCTTAAATGTCACATTAGATGAAGTCACTGTGATTCCTAAATGGGATCCTAAGAGTTTGACATATGAGAAGATTTGGACCCTTCAAGACCTATTGAAGAGGAAGAAGAGACAAGAGGAAATGAAGAGGGAACAAAAGAAGAAGCGAGTTCTGCATGACATAAAGGATATTTTTCGTTAAAGATTTTAATATGGAAGATGAAAATCAACAAGCACTAATACTAGAACAATTAGTTCACATTGTGTAGAAAGTGTCTAATGAAAATATTGAAGCCAATGAAAAATTAATGCAATGGTCTGAGAGAATATTTGAGAACAAAGTCTTGGAGAAGATATCTGGAGAGATTGCTACAAAACAGGTTGAACTTTCTTCTCTTGTTGAGATTCTTGAGGAAGTTGCAAATAATGTCTTTTCATTATACAAAATATTATGTGATGATACATTTTTTACAAAGGAGAATCAACAGCTTATTGAGAAGTTGCATTTAGATATGAAGTCAATAGCAAGTTCATTGAGCATGGATGTTAGTTCTAGCTCCATCCATTTTGATAGATTGACTCATGCATAGAGGAGATTAGCCGAGCTTATGGCTGAAGATGGCCAAATCAGGGCCAAACTAATAACAATCCAGGCTAATTTGATGCCTCATTTGGAGGTTATTTAGAAGGAACTCACAGCTGCACAAGAATTGGTCAAGATATATTCTCATCTCTCTACTACAGATAGTTTGGTAAGTCTAGCTGCCGAGCTAGAAGTTATGTTGGAGGTTATGAAGTTTGTTAAGGATAGTTGGGATACATCTTTTGGATTGATTTTACAGCTTCATAAACCATTTTTGGACAAATAAAACTTAACCCCTACAACGATCAGTGACAAAAACAAGGGGGAAACAGGACTAGAAACAAGAAAATGACAGGAAATAGAAAAAGATGTGGAAAAATAGGTATACATATCTTTGTTGAAGGCATGTATATTATGTAGATAATGTATGAAATATGAAGTATAATCTAAGGGGAAGTACATTGTGTACTTAGGAAAATTTTGTGAATGTAAATGATAAGTGTTTTTTCCACTAATATCAAAGGGGGAGATTGTTGATCTCTAAGTTTTGTTGATCATTAGTGTCCCACAATTAGTCATTTATCTAGGAAGTTTTATCCGGTCATCACTATGGTTGAGCTATCCAGTATAGGCTGAGCTATCTGGCACAGTCATTTCCAAGAAGATAGTAGTTTCCGAGTCACACAATTACCAAGTTCAGTTCATGTCGAGTGACAGAGTCTTTCTGTGCCGAGAAAGACAATTTTGTTATGTATGTCAGGATTGACACCAATTTCAAGGTAAACTATTTTGGGCTAACTTATTTAAGCATTTAATGTTTTCAACAGGATAATTATGAATTTAATTATTTGATCCAACTACATGGCATGGAGCCAATCAGAAAATTAGATTGCATAAGAGGCATAAGAATTTGATCTTGATCGTTGATCTAGATCTAATTGCCAGATCCGTAAATTATATTAATATTTCTTCTTACCCTAATTAAAATAGAGAGAGTATAGAGAGATGGAAAATGCATACATGAGAGATGAGTGAAGAGTTGTTTTGAAAAAGGAAGCATAGATCTAGCAAAGTGAAAGTGCAGTGAGAAACAGAGTAAAGATATATCAGATTATTAGATCAGAGAAGGTATTGAAAAGAGGAGATCCATTATCAGCATCAGAGTGCATATCAAAGGATTATATCTTGAAACATTCTAACAAGTGTATCAGGTGAAATATCTTAACAGAGTGGTTCTAACAGACCTTTCTAAATTTCTTATCTGAGTGCTTACTTTGTTGTAAGTTTAAATCCTTTTACAAGGTATATTATAATGATATGTAGCTCTTACCCAGGAAGACCTTTAACCAGGTAGAATACATATCTAGGTAGATTACATATTGTGATAAAATCTTGTAACCCTAATAGGCACACTTTATTACTGTAGTAGTGAAGATTTTGTGGGTGTCATCCCCACCCCAGTTTTACCTTATTGGGTTTCTGGGTTACCAAAATTTTGTGTCTTGTGTTATTTATTTATTGTCATGGATGCCACTAGATGATAGATCAATTACATTTATGTATGATTTTGGATCAGTTTGTTTTAAGAGATAAAATTTGAAGATCTGATTCACCCCCCCTTAGCATCTTGCTTTCCCATATTTGTATTTCCAATAGATGGATCATGGACTATGATCTAAAATGTTGATGGGAAAATGCTCATGTAATCCCAAACAATTAAAGCTAATCCATGAACTACCTCTCTTCAAATGTAACACTAAATGCCAAATGCATCTAGTATGAGACAATTCCAACTTATGCTAGAGATTTGATGCATTTTTGTTGGAAATATATGTTTAGTGTTTCCATTGATGTCAACATATTTTTGCATTGGTGTCAACTTGATGGAGAGTTTTGATTAAGTAAAAATAGGTTTTACAAGGACCCAAAACCTTTAAACAGAGTTAAACAAATATTTAGAGAAAGTACAACAACAACTGTGCCAAGGCACCAAGAAAGGACAACCAACAAAAAAAGCCAGTAGACCAACTAGCTAGCAATAGTCCCAAAGATAAAAATAAATAAATAGGGACAACACAAAAAAGGAAAGGGCCCAGGAAGAGACAAATACATGCCACCAACCATATCCTGTGCCTGAATCACCATAACCTCCATCTGATTGATAGTGTTTTTAAGGTCACCTTTCTCCTTCTCTTTTTCCTCCCTTGGGCTTACCTTTTTGGTTCTATCCCTAGTGCAGGTTCCCGGACCAGCTAGCTCCTTGACAGCATGGCTATCCTTATTGCCAGTATGCTGCTCCAGCTTCTCCATTAAGCTCTTGGCCTTCCCTGTATAAGCTTTTAGATTCTTCAGAGATTGATCCCCAATATTACAAATCATGTCCTCCAACTTGTCCACCTTGGCTTTCAAATTATTTATCTACTATACACTGTTATCTTCAGTATCTCTTTCCTCCAAATATTTGAACTTCTTTTCCAGATTGGTGACTCTATTCACCGAATCAACCTATTCTTCCAAATTTCCAATAGCTTCTTTCGTTTACCCCAGACACTCAGCTATAGATTTCTCCCCAATACCAACACATTTTAAAATGTTCTTTTCCCCCATCATACCCTCAATTTGATTCTTTAGGTCAACATTATCTCCTAACATTTTGCTAATTAGACCAGCAAAATCAGTAATGCACCCTTTACCATGGTCTAAATTCTTAGGTTCAAAAGTATTACCTGTGTCATCATTTTGATGGGTATCCTCCTTCCTAATGTTTTTATCTTTGAGGCCCTTCCCAAAATCCTCCTTCACCATTTCATCCTCCTTCTATTCTTTATTCTCCATGCTCTCAGTGGGGTTTGTATCACCTTTTCCCTCATCCTTCTCCTTGTCTTCCTCCTCATCCGAGGAAAGCATGATTTTCCTCTTTCTAGGATTTTTCCCTTTGCGGGTTTTGAGATCTTCCCTCTTTCTTTTCTTACCACCAAATTTGGGTTTAGTCCCCTTATAATCATCCTCGGTCTCCTTTTTAGTCTCCATTTCCTCCACCAGAGTCATCTTCTTACCCTTAGGGTTTATTTTACCCTTTTTCTTTTTTCTGTCGCTGTCCTTGGAGCTCTCATCCTCTGTATCCTTCTGAGTATCCAATATTTTGATGTGGGTTTTTTTTTGGTTTTTCAAGGAAGAAGACCCATTTTGTATTCCCTTCTTATGGGTTTTATACCCTTTTCTCTCCTCTCCCTCATCCTTTGTATCTTCTTCAAACATACTTTCCTCCTCATCTCCTTCCATATCTTCCTCATCTTTCTCTGTCCTTTTAAACAGAGGTCTCTCCACCTTCTTGGACTTAAGAACTTCATAAATTAACACCATAAGCCCCTGGTGAGAGGCGTGATCCTCCTTTGGTTTTGTCTACAAGCTAGTAATGGGAAAATAAATCGAGTTGTGAGGTAGAAAGGTAGAATAACCTTTATTTTGTGTCTAAAGTGGTTAAGGAGCATGAAATGGTGGCCATAGGCCCTAGTGAATCTATCATCTAGAGTGATGTAATTGATGAGAAAGAACATAACATATCGCTAAGGTCTAGAAATATGCATAGGATCGTGATACAAGGTGCCCACCTTCACCAGCCGAGCTCTTTCCTTATCTTCCTCAAGAAAATTCTCCCACGCCTTGTCTGTGATAAGCCTTTCTTTGTAATATTTAAGCCCTTCCATCCCTATTCCAGTCACCTCTGCTATAACCTCCTTGGTGACTTCCATATACTAGTTTCTGACCATGACCTTCCCATTTTTCTAGGTCTTCAAGAAGATTCTAGTGACAGTAGAGTTGTACCCATGGAGCCTCTCCATAAAAACCGCCAGACCTCCCTCTACCGAAATTGTCCACACATCTTCCCTTTCATGCCATTCATCATAATTTGTAGGTTCCACATGCTTCTTGTTACCGCCCATATCTACTCTCTAGTTCAAATTATTTTCTCTGTTGATGACTTTGCAAATACTATTTGAAGTATCCTGCCTCTCTTTTGTAAACAAGAAGTGCACCTAGAAAATGTGCCACTTTGATCAAATAATTACCACTAAGTACGATCTCCTTAGTTGGTAATGATGACAAGTCACTTCCACCATAACCCAATAATTAAAACTTACCATTTATGATCTCTTTTTGATTGCTTCACAAATAGTCATTATTCATCATTAACTACACTTGAGTTGGTGTGTCAATATAACCTCGCCATTGAGTCACTGCCTCCATTTTACAAGCCATGTTGGTAGCCGAATCAACCACCCCATTGGTTTCCCGATAGTTATGTGTCACCATACAATTATCAAAAGAATGGATTAAGGCTTTAGCCTTTTGCATAATATTGTAAATGGATCATGAAGCAAGGGTGAGAGAATTCAAGCATTTAACAATGTTGAGAGAGTCACCTTCAATCCAAACTCTCCTGCATCCTTTTTCCTTAGCCATGATGAGAGCATGAAGGGAAGCATTGGCCTCAACAAGATGGTTGGTCTAAAAGCCAATAGGGACAACTTTGATACCCTTACAAACCTCGTTCTCATCCCTAATGACAATCCCACATCCTTCCACCCCTGGGTTGCCTTTTGAGGCCCCATCAAAGTTGACTTTCATCCACCCCCTAGGTGGGAAATCCCACCTAGCATTGGCTTTGGTTATTTTGTTATCCTGCTTCCTAAAATTCCCTTTTATCTTTCATTTTTGAAGAAAGGCAATATCCTCCTCCAAGATTGGTTCCATAATTCTCTCCTTTAAAATTGCATTTTCTTTAATATCTCTCTATATCTTGTGAAAAACCTCTTTGGCAGAAGTCTCTTTATTCCTAAAAATCTTTCATTCCTTTCTCTTAAGGTTCCCCAAAAAATATAGGGAAGGGCAAATTCCCAAACTTGACAAACAATAATTCAACATTCATTTTTTGAATGATGAATCCAAGAATTAAAAAGAGCCTTCAAATTTTCATGGAAAACCCATTGAATATTAAAAAGGCAAAGAAAATTATCCTAGATCACCCTAACAAAAGGACAATGGATAATCATATGATCAACATTCTTAGCATTCTGCTTGCTAAGGTAGCATCTATTCACAATATTCATCCCTCTTCTCATAAGTTTGTCAATAGTTAGGACTTTATTTTGCAGAAGGATCCAGAAAGAAAAATTGATCTTAGGAGTAAGATCCTTTATCCAGGCCTTAGCCCAAAAAGTCTCAATCCGATCTTCAAAATCCTTATTATATATAGAAGAGGTTGAAAAAATACCACTCAAGGTATACTTCTAGATAATCCTATCCTCCTCAATCAGGGTAGTAGTTTCTAGAATTTGGTTAAGTTGTCCCATCGAAATGTCAATAATAGTAAAATATTTCCACTGATCTCCTTCCCAATAATCTTCCACTTTCCTTCCAAATCTATCCTTACAGAGGTTTTCAAAGTTTTGCCATCTAGGATAGTCCTTAAGGGGAGCCTGTAAAATCCACTCATCTTCCCAGAAGAGAACATTCCTTCCATTTCCAACTTTCCATCTTGTTCCTTTTCTAATGATATCCTTGTTTTTCATTACATTCCTCCATATAAAAGATCCACCAGATATCCTGTCATCATCAAGAAAATAAATAAAGTTAGGGTGGTCCTTATTGTACTTATTGTCCCAAATTAGGGTCCATTCTCCCCTAGAATTGTAGTATCTCCAGATTAATTTGGCCAAGAGATGATTGTTGAGATTTGTGATTCTTCAGAGGCCAAGTCCCCCTTTAATAATAGGTCTACAAAATTTTTCCCAAGCTAAGAGAGAAATCCTCTTCTTTTTTCTGCACCAGTCCATAAGAAATTTCTTTAAAATTTTTTCAATAGCATCCCAAAACTTCTTGGGAATTTTTGAGATGCTTAAAGCATACGGAGCAAGACCGTGAAGGGTAGCTCTGAGAAGCTGAATCTTGCCCGCTTGGCTCAACATAGGTCCTTTCCATCCTACAAGATTACTGTGATATCTATCCACAAGAGAGCTCTAGAAAGTGTCAGGGGGTTCTAAGCAGACAGACAGCCCAAGGTAAGTTCCAGGGAGGGTCCCCAAATCACACCCCAAAGTCCTCAAGATTCTGATCTTCCTCTTCTCAGGGACATTAAAGAAGAAAACTGAGCTTTTTTCCTAGTTAATAGTTTTTCCAGAGGCATTCCCATATTTTTTTAGAGCTTTCTTAATATAAGTAGCATTTTTAATCGAGGCCTCTCCCATAGTAACCGAATCATCAAAATTTTTTTGGTGAGAACACACTTGATTAGAAAAAGAGGGACATAATCCCTTGATTCCTCCATCCCTCACATGGTTTTCCATAAAATTACCCAAACATTCTTCTATAATAATGAAAAGGATAGGAGAAAGGGGATTTCCCTGCCTCAACCCTCTAGTAGATTTGAAGAAAGGGGTGGGAGACCCATTGACCAAAATAAAGAAGGTAGCTGAAGACACAAGCTGAAAGATAAGATAATTACTCTTCTGGTTAAAACCAAAAGCACTCAAAAATTTTGGAAGAAACTCCCAATCCACCCTATCATAGGCTTTAGAAAGATCCAATTTAAGGATGAGGCCTTCCTTTCTAGACATAACTAGAGAATGCACATTCTCATGGATAGAGATTATAGAATCCAAAATTTGTCTTCCTGGCACAAAACCATTTTGTTTCCAAGATATCAGAGAGGGGAGAATAGATAAAATCCTAGAGGTCAAGACTTTAGAGATGATCTTGTAGGCTGACTTACATAAGCTTATAGGCTGAAACAGATCCACATTATCAACTCCCTCTTTTCTGGGGATTAAGGCAACAAAAGTTCCATTTAACTCCTTCAGCAAATTTCTGGACCCAAAATATTCCTTGACAACATTTGTCACATCTCTTTCAATAATATGCCAATACATCTGAAAGAAGAACATAGGGTAACCATCAGGTCCCGACACTTTATCTCCTTCAAAGGAGAAGACAACCTTTTTGATTTCATAATTAGAGGGGATAGCATTAAGAACCAAGTTTTGACTCTCATTTAGCATATGGGGAATGCATCCCAACAGATCTCTTTGATCATCACTATTTAGGTCTCTATTTTTGTTAGGAGATTTTGAAAATAATTTTTAGCTTCCATCCTAATAACCTCCTCATCCTTTGAAGTAGAACCATTGATTTTTAAATGAGAGATTCTATTAGCCTGTCTGTGCTTAAGAGTGGACATGAAAAAGTACTTGGTATTCTTGTTCCCTTCATTAAGGAAAACCTTTCTGGACCTTTGTCTCCAGAAGGTTTCCTCCTTAGCTATAATATCATGGAGCTCAACCAACTTTTCATTCTCTTGTTCTCTAGTAACCCTCACATAACCTTCCTTCTGAATGCAGTCCTAAACATCCTTCAGATCCATATTAATACTGGCTTTTGAAGAAAAAATGTTACCAAAAGTATCTTTATTCCAGTCTTTAATGTTATCCTTAACATGTTTAAGTTTTTTAGCAAGAATAAACATGGCAGTACCATGGATTTTAATACTCCACTAGTCTTGAATCTTATGCTGTAGTTGAGGGTGTATAGGCCACATTTTTTCAAATCTGAAAGGGAAATTCTTTTTCTTGGAAATAAAATCTGCCAGGAAAGTGATAGGGTTATGATCCAATCCAACCCTCACATGGGCCGATAAAGAGGAGTAGTAATGGGAAAACCAGTCATTAGTAATCAAGGCTTTGTCAAGTCAAACTTGGATAAGATCCTGTCCACTTCTTCTATTAGTCCAATTATAGTTAACACCTTTCAAATCTATATCATGGAGAAAATGGTTGTTAATAAAATCCATCAGATCAAGTCTGCTATCCAAATTTGTTAGGCTACTTCCTTGTTTTTCATCTTCTTTTAAAGGAGTATTGAAATCTCCCATAATAATCCATTCCTCATCAATAAAAATATTTCTCAGGGAGGAGAGCTTATTCCAAAAAACCTCTCTCCCCTTTTTAGAATTAGGGGCATAAATATTAGATAGAACCCAAGAAGTATTGTCTTTTAGATGCTTAAATCTTATACACATAATATTATTACCCTGATAAATAATATCCCCATTGATAACATCACAATCCCAGACAGTAGCAATACCCCCAGAAGCACCCTCTGAGTTGCCTCCACAAATATTTGCATTTTTAAAGAATCTAAGATTTTCCACTTTCTTTTTCAACATTTTGGTTTCCTGAATTAAGAAAATATCAAGTCTATTTTTCTCTTATCATATTCCTAAAAATATCTTGTTTATGGGGATTATTCAATCTCCTTATGTTCCAAGAAATGATCTTCATACCTTAGTAAAGGATCCCACCTCCATTATAGTGGGATGGCTTCCATCTACAATATTCTTCTTAGTCTCCTTGAATCTAGATTTTTGATTCAAAGGGTGTCCTAGGGAAGACAACATTCCTCCCACATATCCTAATTTTTTACTTCTTATTTCTATTGATATATTTTGCTTTCCTTTATCCTTCTTAGAATTTTTCTTATCCCCATGACTTTCTGCATCACTCTAGATACCTGGCAAAGCATTACCTATGTCTTCAATATCCCTCCATTTAGGAGTCTTAACTTCAAAAGATATCTTCCTGATCTCTAGAGGAGATTTAGGAAGAATATCTAATGAACCTTGACTAGTTAACCCCTGGAAATTATCTTTCCATACATTTTCCTCCTCTTTTTTTGGTTTCTATCATGTAATCCCCTTTTATTCTAATCCTTTTGAACCAAAGGTTGTTCTTTTTCTTTCTCTGCTGTTATGTCGACTATATCAATCATCTCTTTCTAATTTTCTTCCTGAATCTCCCCTTCTTCCCTTTGTGTCTCTATGTTGATCTTAGGGTTTTCATTACCTACCTTACTTTTGGACTCCCCACTTAATATCTTATTTCTTCCATCTTGAATATTTGCTATATTTGAAACATCATTGTTAATGCTCTTATTAGGGACTCCCAAGGATTGTTCCTGTCCATCTTTCTTCACTCTTCCCACTGGTATCCATTGCTTAGTTTTGTTCTAGATAATCTTTGAAGGGCACTTCTTAGCCTAGTGTTCCGCCTTCTTGCAATGGAAACATGCAAAAGGGACTTACTCATATTCTATTTTATGTTCCCATGACCCTAGTTTAGAGAGGAAGTTAATTTTTTTGGGCATATCAATATTCTGAGTAATACCCACACATATCCTAGCAAATGTTAATCTTCTCCTTGAAGCAGTGACAGTATCTATTGACAGGAGCTCCCCAAAGGTATTAGCTATCCCTGCAAAAATTTCTTCCATCCAGTATTCAAGAGGAAGGCCATGGAGCTTTATCCAGACCAGAACCTGTTTGACTTCATCTTCCTTGAAAACTAGATTAGGGCTCCATTTTTGGATAATCAGAGTATTTTTTCCAAACATCCAAGGCCCATTGCATAGAGTTTTAGTCCTATCCTCTTCACTAAAAAAGAAGGACAAACACCCTTTTGACATAGTAACCATATCAACTTGCCCTTTTAGATCCCATTTCCTACAGGCATAAGCTCTAACCACTTCAATGTTGCGTCTCATCCCCATGAATCTTCCAACTAGGGAGTTATTCATTCTACCTATGGTGTGATCAATAATCTGGTCTGGGATATCCAAAGTAAAACAATCTTGTGAAGGACTTGATATATTCTTGACTAGTGGTAAGGAAGACTTACCAGGCTTGATGCCAAAGAGGGAGGCCCACTTTTTTCTGCACTCTATCCTGTCTCCTGAAATTTTTGAGATGGCCCCTTGAGTCCCCAGGCGTGAGTCCAGCATTGAGATCCTTCCCTGGCTTCATGTTGTTAATAGCATCCTCCGGCTTATTGTGCACTGCAGCATCTACAGCGTTTGCACCAGTCCCACTCCTGCCCAGTTTCAAATTTGAATTTGGGCTCCCACCCACTCTCGTCTCCCCTCCGCAACTCTCCATCCTCCAGATCTTCTCATCAACTTGATGGAGATTTACATGTGTTTATCATTAAGTAGTGTATGTATTCAATGTTTCATTCATCTTAGATTGATAGTGTGTTGTTAAGTTGTAGTGCCCACCCATAATTTACTTTTCAATATTAATGCCAGAATATTTTGGTTGTTTTCATGATGATTATGCATATGTTAGGATGGTTTTACTCACCCCATACTTGAATGTGTATGGTTGGCATATATATTTTACATTACTATGTGGCATGTTTATCTTACATTTCTGTATGATGTGTCTGATATGGTAGAGGACGACGATGTAGATACTTGCATTGCGAGATCCACACGTTCGACCGATCCCTACTATTGTCTCTTATATATATATATATGTACATGTACATGTACATGTATATGTATATGTATATATATATATTGTACATGCTTGAATTTGTGATGTAGGTTTGCAGGTACCGGGCATCGACTTCCCTAAATTGCCACGATGAGTGTGCCATATTGCAATATATCAATGGTAAGAGAGGGGAGATAACATATAGGTCTGAATCCCAACTTAAGCCATTATTGTCCTGAATAGGGGACAAGTTTCTTATTTTCTACATCCAAATTCGTAAAGGTGACATCATTCATGAACCCTTCCTTTGTGCTTGTTTGTGGTATTTTGGGTTTAGTCAGTTTTGTCCTCATTTTATCTGGTCATGTGGTTTGATGTGGTTTTTGTATTATTGGTTAAGTGATTTATGAGATTAATAATATAATTAAAAAATTAAATCTTATTGTTTTGGAAATATTCAATATGATGGTATTTAATTAATGAAAATTAATTAAATACATGTGCAATTAAAAAAGACTTAATAAAAAAGTCCAATTTGGGATATAGAGGATTTAATTAATTATTAAATCAAAAATTGAAATTTAAAAGCATAATTAATCAATTGATGTTTAAATTATCAATTTGCATGTTATTAATATGCTAAAAATATTAATTGTTAATTAAATAATATTATGCAATTAAAGTTGCACATTATTTTATTGAAATTAAAATTAAAGTTTAAATTAAAGTTGAGTTTAAGTGGTTTATTGGAAAAGTACATGTAATTATAAATTATTAATAAATTAATTCTTTTACTCAATTTTAAGTTGAGTTCTATTTTTCTCATTTGAGTTATCAGTTGAGTTCTCTTTTAGGGTTGCATGAGTTTTGGAAACCCTATGTTGAGTAGGCTTTCCTTTATTAGGATTCTTTTGACCATTATTGCACACACAGGAGGCACAGGTTTTTACAAGTTTTTGGCACTTGCTTGGGTTGAAGGAATAGTTGAAAGCTTAGGATTTTTAATATTTTGGATTGTTTTTCATGGCTTCTGTAAATTGGTGTTTTGAGGTAGGGTTTGAATCCTTTAAATTTTTAGTACTCAGATCCCCGTCTTCTATGCATCTGAAATACTAAAATCCCCTTTGTGTGTACTTCCTTGTCTATTGTGTGTTTGTTAAAAGTTTAGATTATAGTTATTGTATGATTCAGTGGTTTTTCTTTCCTGTCAGATCTATGTTATGGGTGTTAGGGGTTTCTTTACAAATTTGTGGTATGAAATTAAGTAATGAGTTTTAGATCTATGATCAAAAACAATCTCAAATTGTGTTTGGTAACGTTAAAAAACTTGAAATTTAAGCTATTAGGGTTTTATTAAAAATGTTAGTTTGAAAAGGGTTATTATTAATTTCTTAATTAGGGTTTTGGGGTGATGTGCTTTTATCAAAGAAATGGATTTCATATCTTCTTTTCCAAAGTCAAAAAAAATATTGCCTATACAGATCTAGATATGCATGGAAATATATGAAAAAGGGGGATACATTGCATGTTTCATTATTAAGTAATTTAATATTATTACATGTAGATCTACAATTGCATAGTAAAATATAAAATGAGGATAAATGCATATTCTCTCTTTTATTATGAAAATTAATTAAATAATATTTTTCAAAGAATAAGTATTTATAAGATATATTTATTTGCATGTTATTTAAGAAATATTTATTTATTTGTATTAAAATAATCATTCTTGTTGGAATTGCATGCAACAGTATTCTATTTTTAGAAATTTTGTTTCTTTAGAAATTCTATTTAAAAAAAATCTTTTTTGAATTCTCATGTAGTGGGTAATCTAATTTCAGAAATTCTATTTAAATTTTAAAATTTTATTTTTTTTATTTTGGTTGTGTTTTGTGTACTTGCATATTTTTCCAATTCGGGTAGAGTGATGCCCTAGGATGGATTTTGTCTTTTGAGACTTGAATTATTTTATAGATTTGTTTTTGTGCACCTTGGATTTATATTGTTGGAATTTATAACCATTTTCATGTATTGATTGGTTCTTGTATGGTTATGTTACATCTGTGGATTATGTTGTGTGTTCTCTGAGTCTTCGATCATTATGTTATTTTAACCATGAAAATGTGATGACCACTATTGTGTTGAGTCCTAATTATCTTGGTCACCTTATTTCTACTATTGTGGTAGTTCTGCATTCTGATTGTTGATCCTTGTGGATTACATTACTCCATGTTTGGAGATAGGAATTCTATTGACGTTTTGATGGTCCATGATCTTTTGATGTATATGAGTATTTGTATTGGTTTTGTTGAGATGTCCAGTAAGGGATGGACAGTTTGATCCTTGCATAGGATGTATTGTTCTTTGTTATGCTCCAACATTTGCTTGGTGATTTTCATGACTTAATGTTTTACGAGAAGTCTTTTATGGTTTTGGCTTTGTATTCTTTTTGATCCTATGGTTGGGAGCATTAGGATAGGTTATCTAGGAGTGTAGAGGGGAAGTGGCTTCCATTGGGGGCCAGGGACCTAAGAGGCTACTATGGTAACTAATTGAAAGTAACCTAAAAATTGACAACTTAATAAATCTGTTAGGAGAGAAACATTAAATACAATAATTTTTTGTTCTCAGCCATGCCTTGAGTGCTAGTATAGGCTAAGATGAGAGTGAGAGAGAGGATTCTTGTTTGAGATCTTCATGATTAGAATCCTTGTCTGTATGAAAGGATTACTGAGCCACATAGTCACTTGGGGACCAGGGCCAGTTGGGATACTAGGGTAACTCAAGGGTGGACTTGTGTGATGAAACTTCCCTATATGTGTCCTAGGTTCCTATGTGAGTATTTGATACACTTATTTTGTCTCTTGATCTTTTGGACTTTAAACCTTGGAATATTCTTGTTAGTTTTTTATCCAGTGTACATTTTCATTAGTCTTGCTTGTTGGTTGTTTCATGTGTGTGTGGGCCTATTTTTATCTCCTCAACATGATGGGAGTGGACCTTTGGTTCCACGAGGTCGGGTGATAGTGATTCTTATTACCATTGAGATCCGAAATTTGTGACTTTATGCTTGGATGATCCTTTGTGCAATTCTATCATCTTGTTCTTCATTATTGGAGACTTTCTCTTATCTTTCTTATGTGGTAGACTTCTATCACCCTACCAGTTCTGATATTCTTTGAATATTGTATTGTACTTTATATTGAGTTTTGTCGCATACCCTGTGACTTGTGTAGTGGATGTTGGTTTATTATGTATACCTTATGGTGCTAGTTGTATCTAGGTCTCATTTATGAATTGATGTGATGACATGTAACTGATTGAATGTTTGAAGATGTTAAGTTGATCACCAAAATGCATAAAGATAATGCAAGACATTAAATCAGTTAATGGATTGTATTGTCATTAATGTCAACATGAAATAACCTAAATGGTTATAATCAAAGTGTTAAAGACTTTAGAGAAACACGAGAGAAAGATTATGCTTTCAGTAATACACAAAAGACAATAATTCACTAAGTGAATTCAAACACCAATGGCTAGTGGAACTTGATGGATAGAGATAACCAAAAGTTAAGTCACAGTGATGCCCAAGTAAATAAACCCATGAGAATTACCGAAGAGCAGAATCAAAAGCATTAGCGATGGCTAGAATTACACTGTTAATCGACGAGAAGAACTTTTCACTATAGCCCAAAGGACAGACAACCCTGACAGATAGACAACACCAATGAAGAAGCCCGAGGAAAATTGAAGTGTTGACCAAAGCTATTAAAGAGTTAAAACACCAAAGTTAACTGGAGTTCAGAAATGACAAAATATCTAGTTGGAAGAGCTAAAGATAGACTTAACTAGTTGTTAACATTGTTTTAATTGAAAAGTTAAAGCTAGAGATAAGTAAAAGATGAAAATATGTTTTATCCAGTTCACAACAATATTTATACGAGATAAAATAGGAGTAAATATTTAAACCAAGTTTTGGTGAGAATTCTGGATCATGCCAAGATCAAGAAAGTCAAGAACCTAGAAACGATGATATCATGTCTATAAAGAGACAACTTAATTCATTATTAATTAAGAGGAATGAATAGAAAAAGAGGATACTCAAGAGAAACTGATGAAGAACAAATTAATACAGTCCTGATCAATCAAGCTAAGGAAAGAGAAAGATTTTCTGTGGACACCGAGCAATAGAGCACATCACCGAGCAAAAAGAAGTGGAGCAAAGGTATTGAAAAGATACATTGATCAGAAAGGTAAAATGAGCTTACAATACATCTAAAAATCAACAATTCTAAGTTGTATGTATGAAAAAATTATTTACTATTTCAATTTAACCATTGGATGAAAAAGTCTCTTAACCGAGCAGGATTTAAAGATCCTTTCTACGTTGAGATACATCCCAAGGACTATCAAAAAGTTTGATCATGAAGATAGCATGAGATGCCAGATACCATTTGACAAACTACAGTGGGTTTAGTCATAGAAGGTAGTATAGAGATGCCCGATATCAAGTGACAAACTAATCTTTTAAATCCTCTAACAAGGTCACACCTAACAGTGTTTTTTTAACCTTTATCAAGGTTGGCTCTTCACTGAGCTCACTTCAAAAGAGTGAAATTTTTTGGGTTACCATTCCCAAGTGGTTTTTTCCTTAACAGGGTTTCACGTTAAAAATCCATGTGTCAATGTGTTTATGAGTCATTACTTTAGTGTTTTTGATTGCACATAACTAATCTGGATTGATCGGTATACTCTAAGTAATTTACTATTTTTTGGTAAATGAAATAATTCTAATCTATAAACTAAAAGAATAAGGTTTAACAAAGCACTCCGAGCAGTAGTTATTTGAAGGCATTCATCTTATAGGGTTGAAGATAACTAGAGGCTTAATATTTTGGTACTAAGTTTTTGGGTTGATTTATTGAAATATTATTGAGGCCACTGATTCACTCCCCCCTCTCAGTTATTTCTAACAATTGGTATCAGAGCTTGCGTGCTTAGAAAGGGAGTTTAATAGCTGAAGCAAAAGATCACAAGATGAACAGACAAGATGTTCCCAATTTGAATAAAGACAACTTTTCATCATGGAAAAGCAGAATAAGACTCCACCTATTAGGTATTGGTAATGATGTTACTCAACACCTTGATATTGAATATGTGTTTCCTACAGGACCTCACACTGTTGAGCAATTGAGAGAAAATCATGAGCATAATTGCATGATGATAGAGCTTGCTTCTTCACTCTTCGATGATGAGTTTGAAGATGTCAAAACCTACACCTCTGCAAAGACAATGTGGGATAAATTGAAGCTGGTACATGGAGGAAATGCTTATGTACTAAGAGCCAAGGCAAAAATCCTAAAAGGGAGGTTTGAGGACCTAAGGATGAAACAAAGAGAAAATATCACTCATTATAGCTATAGAATCAAAGAGGTATTCAATGCTATCCGAGGAGTTGAAGGTGTACTTGAAGATGATATAGTGATAAGTAAAATCCTAAGAACCTTACTTCCTGTATATGCTATTATAGTATCTATTATACAAGAAGTGAGAGTAGTTGCAAACAATACAGTTACTCTAGATAGTCTGATTGGTAGATTTATTTCATTTGAGATGAATAATTTTAATAATAGTATCTTATTGTCATGCCTCACTAGGGAACCCAGGAGGACAAGCCAACTAACTACTAAGAGATGTGAATATATTTTTTTTCTTTTTAAATATTACAACTAATCTACATCCTCTTAGGTTCACTAACACTACTATTCAAGAAACATGATATAATCTATTCATTTACCCATTAAGGTATGGATTGATTAATATAAGTTTGCAATCCATTCCTTTCCTCTTAACATTTAAGTTACATGTATAATCTTACCATCAATCCTAATATTTTAACATGCATCCATGTGAGTTATCCTTTACTAAACTTATGTCATTATTTACACTATTCATTAAGCATTCAGGTGAAAGATAAACATTCGATGGATATGTAATGCCCTATATATTTTTTTATTTCCTACGCATTTGTGAAACATAGTAACCATAATACAATATTAAATTGTATAGCTATTTATTCATAGATTCATTAACTCATAATAGTTTTCCACAACCAGACATCAAGAGATAGCACATTTATTCATAAATACATTATTTCATACTAAGTCTAAGATCATTTCTTGGATACCAAAATTAATAAAAGATATGTGAATAAATACCCTAAACAATTATCTTTCATATTGATAAAATATAATATTTTCCCTTTCCTTTTTCCTAGATCTACCCATTCCCTTATACATTTCTTTGAATTATATTAATATACATCATATCATCAAATCCAATGATTTACAAGAGATTTATTTTACAAGAATGCACATGCATAAGCACATCTTTACATATACAATAAGAAGTCTTCAAAATTGATAATCCATAAGGAACAAGAGCCAAGAACATCCATCTGACCATGAATAGTACCTCAATATAATAAAGATTAAACACCCAACCATATGGATCCCAAAAGAGTCTACTCCCCATTCTAGGAGATAGAGACAAAGGTCCATGTAAGAAGGTAACAACTAGGATACCCCTAAGGTGATGAAAACCCTTCCCAAAACATAACACAACTAAAAACAAAAGAAGGTCACAAGGACACAAAATGACATAAACCACATTGGAAAGAACTCTAAGACACATGCTAGGTGAGTGTCATTGCATAGCCCTCACCCCATGAGTTACCCTGGTAAGCCACTCTGGGCCCCGGCCCAAAGTAGGCACATGCAGAACTAAACATCTCTCATAGGGACGAGACTGTTTGATTGTGCTATCACAATAGCACCTTCTCCAACTCCCATTTGTAGCCTATACTAGCACTACCAGCATGGGCGAGGCTTATCTTAGTTAATGTGTAGTACTCCTCCCATAAATTATTAATGTTTTCACTTGATTAAACAACTCACCAATGGGTTACCCTAGTACTAGCTACTTAGGGCCTTATCCCCACACTATGAGCCACTCACCTAGTGTTCTTAGGTTCCCTACCTCTAAAAAACATCATCAGTGCACATAAAGATAAGCACCACAGGTACACAAGTGTTTACGACATTAAACAATTGAGTTTAGGAAAGCACTAGTTGTCTTGAATCCTTTGGAGAACCCTAAACCACAATTGAGTACACAGATAGATAAAAAACATCCACATTGCATCAAATGCATCAAAATGGATTCTCCACAACATAATAAAATCATGAAAATCATAAAAATATAAATTATAACATCATAGTAACCTAGGATTGGGTTTAGGTGATCACTGATTGACCCTAGTCCACCAGACAGTCCTAAACCCTAATCTGGCATTCAAGATGGTAAATAACACATGAGAAGACATCAAAATGCACCAACATCAAGTATTATACAAAACCATATAACCAGTGCCTTTTGGGTACCAACTCAAACCACAAAACATTATAACAAGATCATATTGCAGAAAACATGTTGATTCTTGAAATTTGGCTAAGTCTAAAATTTCCTAAAACCTTCAAAATCTAGAATCTTTATTTGAACTCCTAAGAGGTTGAAACCACTCTCGAACTTAAAGTATAAGGAATTAAAAGTATGTAGCTTAAACTTAAATATTACATTTTATATTTCGCCCTAAGGCTGAAATCGGACGGAGACCACCCTAACCCTAATCAGGGTTCCCAAAATATCCAAAAATTATGATAAATTTCCAAATTATCATAAATATAATAACATGGGAAAATCAAGTATTCTGTGAGTTGAACTACCTCTAGGGCCAATCCTAGGTCAGAACCAAACCCTAAACCCTTCTAGAAACCCTAAAAATCACACTGGAAGAGTCCTGTGTAGGTGGAACCCTAAGCTGGGCATGTGGCGACCTAAGCTACATAGGTGGTACAACCTACGTAGGTGGGGCTTTTGTACTGGTGGTCACACATCCTATGTAGGTGGTGCCCATTTCTGCATAGGTGGTTAGGATTGTGTGCACTTCGGACAACAACCTCCATATTTGACCTTCCGGGTAAAATTGGATAAGATGGAGGCCTAGAAAGAAGAATCAGAGAGATACCTAGTTGAGATCCCTCAATTATCCTTCTAAAAAATCCCTCAAACCCATCTACCTTTGTGGTAAACTTGTTTAGTTCCTAACCATAAGTGCAAGGTGCAGAAAGGTGACCACCAGAAGACATTATTCTAATCAAGATGAAAGTCTGCACAACATCAATAGAAGGAAGTTCTATCTAAAAGCCAATACATTCTAAGGTGATAAACTACAAGGAGGGAAAGATAAATGATAGTCCATAAAAATTATCCAACATAAGGTTTATATTGATAATTCAATTCATACAAGACAACATAATATAAAAAAATAGTCATAAAAGGTTTCCATTGGTCACACAACTATAGCAGACAGTAAAATAACCACATCAAAATATAGCAATCACATGAAACGGGATTCTACTTTTGACTAGAGCCTACCTAGAGTCCTGCGGAGAAACCTTTGAAGAAATTCCATTTCCACTCCAACCAAGCCTATTCTCCTCAAGCCTTCCAATCAATGAGATATCCTCCAAGTGCTTCCACCAACCTTTCTAATAGTTTCAGATATATAGTTCTACGTATATAATTTCTCCATTCTCTTCCTAACTTTCTACTCTCTACATCTCCTTCCATAAATATGTTGTAGGATTCGTTGCATGGGAATTTTCAATAGATGCAACCATCCACAACTATCTTCTAGTTATTAGTTTGTACATTAATAGTCTTTAGATAAATTAATGTGTAGATAGTTTCCCGAGAATGTTTTAGTTAAATTACCACCTTTGTTACTTTATGTTTTAATTTCATGCTTTAGGTAAATTCTTTTATTTTATTCTTTCTTTCACCTTAGATGAAGATTAGTTACTTTCCTCTTTTAAAGGAATAATTATAGATCTAATTATAATTTCACATAATAGTTAAAAAAATAAAAAGGCACATAAATAAATAAATACATAAACACACACACATATATTAACACATTTATATAACCATATTTATATAACCATATATATAGACATATGCATATGTGTGCACCCATATGCCTATGTGTATATATATATCTATGCAAATATTATTATAAAACATGCATTAATGAATACACTTGACAAGCTTATTACCATGCATTTAATTCTGCAATACCATCAAATTATTACTAACCAATAGTCCAACCACAAAACAATATTCACCTAGTCCTAGGGACTATAATGAATATCCATAATGAATACAACCTAAGAAACCAATCAGACATCAATCCATAAACAAAGGACAAATCCAAAAAGACCCAACCTGGGAGTAGGGATCATGGCTAGGATTAGCCTTGTAGAACCTGGTATTGTCTCTGTAACAACAACAATGATTGAGGATTTTGGGGCATGCTCAAACCTGTGAAGCTAGTTGAAGTCAATGCCTAGTACATGCAAGCCTACATCACCAAGAATACATACATGTGCACTGATGTACATATTAAAGAAGACATTATAGACAGATGATCGGGATCGATACATTGTGTGGACCTCATCCATGTCAGTAACTACGACTTCATCCTGAATCATGAAGACACATCATGTACATAGACACACACACTCACACACAAATAATGTAACATGAGGGTTAGAATCTTTAGCATTGGTTTAGTTAATAATAGAATCATTAATCATAATGAATGTCCTAAATAATTAAGTGATATACAAGATTCATCGGAAGTAACTTTAATAGAAGAATATATCTATATCCATCTAGCACATATCACATAACATCCTAACTATGTTTAGAAAGGTATTGAAGGTCCTTTATACATACATGAAGACAAACACATACATAAATGATACCTTCAGACAATATGTCTGATATTAGAATTCTCAGGTACAAGCCGATGAAATCATTATAAACAACTTTATAGGAAAATAAGTATTAAGCTATAAGGAAACATCTAAAGATCTTACTTCATTCAAAAACTTGTATTAGGGTTAGAGGCGTATTACACTTACCATCTATAGAATTTTCATTCAAATATTCTTTGAAAATAAGTAAACCAAGTCATAGACACACTGTTAGAAATGATAGTGAAAGTGATGGTGATGATCAAGATCTTGATGAGATTGAAGCACTAATGGAAAGAATATTGTAGAGAGGCAAAGGTAGATACAAAGGTATATTACCACTTGTATATTTCAATTTTAAAGAGGTTGGACACTTTGTTGCAAGATGTCATAACAAAAGAAAAGGTGATAGAAGTAATGACAGGTCATATGAGAAGAAGTTTGATAGAGGTGATAACAAAGATTACCAAAGCAACTGACAATTTGAAAAAAGAGATACCCAATAAAATAAGGACAAAGGGAAGAAAGCTTGTTACCTATCTGATAATAGAGATGATGACACTGACACCAAATCTAAAGAAGACATTGAGATGGTATTTGTAGCCATGAAGGATGATTCAGATGAAGAAGAAAAGTATGTAGAGACTACACTCATATCTAAGTTAGGTAAGAGTGATATCTGGATCATAGATAGTGGCTACACTCATGACATGACCGGTGATAAACAAATGTTTGAAACCTTTGAATACTATAATGGTGATTCAGTAAGAATGGGTAATGACACACCTTGTCTAGTTGAAGGTAAAGGAACTATAATGTTGAATAACCTGATCAAATGTAAAAAATCTTAATGGGTAAAAGGACTAAATTATAATTTGTTATTTTTCACAACTAAATAATACAAGTCACCGAGTAGCATTTGAGAATAAGAAGGCAAAGATCTTCAATGAATCAGGAAGGTTGGTAATTATTGGTGAAAAGACAAAAGGTAACCTTTTTTTTATCTTGATGACATTAACACCACGTGTTTGATGGCTAGAAACAAAGACATATGGTTGTGGCACAAGATATTGTGTCATGTGAATTTTGACAACATGATAAAGATAAACAATAAGAGAAAAGTCATAGGCTTACTGAGCATGTCTAAGCCCGAGCATATCATGTGCAATAATTGTAAAAAAGGTAAGATGAAAAAGTCTAATTTCAAGAGTAAAGCCCATACATCTAATGTCATTCTAGAATTAGTCCATACTGATCTATGTGGACCCATGAGGACAAAGATCTACTATGGAGATAGGTATTTCATTCTCTTTATAGATGATTATTGTAGAATGATGACAATTATGTTTTTAAAAGATAAATCAGAAGCATTCAAGATGTTTAAATTGTATAAGGCTATGGTAGAAAAGTAAAGTGGTAAGGAATTGAAATGATTAAGGTCAGATAGAGGAGGGGAATTTATTTTAGATGAGTTCACTAACTATTGCAATGAGCATGGAATTAAAAGATAGGTTTCTGCACCAAGAACACCACAGAAAAATGTAATTGCTAAGAGAAGAAACAAATCCATTATTGATTGTGCAAGAACATTAATGATTGAGAAAAGCATCACTCAAACTTTATGGAGGGAAGTTTTTAGTACTGTTGTCTACACACTAAAAAGAGTACAATTGAAGGACACAAAGAAGACACCTTATGAGCTATGGTATGGTCACATACCCAATGTAAGTTACTTCAAAATTTTTGGTAGTCAATGTTATATTTTGAAAGATGATAGAAATGGAAAACTTGAATCCAAAAGTGAAGAAGGTATTTTTCTAGGGAATTCAACCAAAAGAAAGGCTTATAAATGTCTTAACGAGTCATCTAACAAGATCATTGAAAGAGAAAATGTGAAAATAGATGAATTTGTAGAAAAAAGTGATAAGGAAAGAAGAAAAGAGCCAGAGGACTACAACATGTTTGTTTATACTAAAGAACCTAATGCTCTACTTGAAAAACAATGTATCGCTCCTAAGTAACAGAACATTGCACCCAAGCATTAGGCTGCAATTACCCAAAATCAATAAAATTCTCAAGATGATGTTATGAGTGATGGGGATCAGAATGAAGGTCAAGATGATGATCAGAATGTTGAACACAGATTTGAACCAAAAATTGCCAAGTATGTAAGAAGACATCATCCACATAATCATATCATAGGAGATAAGAAGGCTAGAATGAGAATAAGAACTAAGTCACTAAACACCAGATGTTTAATTTGTGACTTTGAGCCTAAATCTATTAACACTACACTTGAAAATGAAGAATGGGTAAATTATATGAATGAATAAATAGAACAGATAGAGAAGAATATTACATGGACACTAGTACTGAGACTAGATGACAAGAATGTCATTGGTACCAAATGGATATTCAGAAACAAGTTGAATGAGAATGGAGACATCACTAGAAATAAAGAAAGATTAGTATGCGAGGGGTATGCACAAGAAGGTATTGACTATGGTGAAAAAATTGCACCCATTGCTATACTAGAATGAGTTAGAATCTTACTTGCTTATACTGCATTCAAAGGATTCAAGGTATACTGCATTCAAAGGATTCAAGGTATACCAAATGGATGTCAAATCTGTATTCCTAAATGGAATACTTGAAGAAGAGGTATACATTGAACATCTAGAAGGGTTTGTTGATCCAGACAAGATAAAAATGGTATGTAGACTACATAAAGCCTTGTATGGATTAAAACAAGCACTGAGAGCCTGGTATGAAAGACTTCACTCCTATCTCGTTAGCATTAAATTTGTAAGAACAAGTGAAAATAACAATCTATACCTAAAAGAAGATACCAATGGTAATATTCTGATTGCTGAAATATTTGTTGATGATATAATTTTTGGGGGAAATGAAATGTTATGAAAATCCTTTGCTATTGAAATGAGAAAAGAGTTTGAAATGTCTATGTTTGGGGAGATCCAATTCTTTCTTGGTCTATAGATTCTTCAACAAGATGCAGGAATATATATCACTCAGTTCAAACACATCAAGGAAGTGCTGAAGATATTCAAGATGGAAGCTTCCAAACCAGTTGGAACACCTATGGCTACCAAATGTAAGCTGGCAAAATAAGACAAGTCAAATGAGGTAAATCAAACCTTGTATAAATCAATGATTGGAAAACAAATATATGTTGTTCATACCAGACAAGATATTGCACATGCAATTGGAATAGTTGCAAGATTCTTTGCTAATCCTAGAGAATCACATATGACTGATGTCAAGATAATTTTGAGATATATGGAGAACACTAAGGACTATGGGTTATGGTATAAAAGAGAAGGAAAATTTGAGCTACAAGTATATACAGCTACTTATTGGGTTGGAAACATCGATGACCAAAATAGCACAACTAGAGAATAATTCTTCATGGGTAACAGACTTGTCACATGGATCAGCAAGAAGCAAGGATGCTGTTGGTACTGCAAAATACAACAAGGTTTTTGAGTACCTTGTTAAAAATTGTGCATTATGGCCTCTTATGAGAACTTTTGAGCCTTTTTGTCCAAATGCAATTCTAAAGTTTTTCATGCACATCAGGTGTTCATCACTCTTTTTTAGACATAATAAGACATCCTAGATCATTAGATTCAAGTTTTGAGTCATTTAGTGATGTCTTATTTTGAGTACTTGTCCTTTTTTGCATATGCTGATTATAGGGTCACTTTGTTGTAACAAGCCTACTTTGCATCTAAATATATTGCATCCTCTTAGGTTTCATAGTTTTCCACTTTGGGAATGTTTAACATGTATATCAAAGAGCTTATGTTTTAAATCCTAAGTCATTTTGAGTCCATTTGATAATTTTTCAGTCTCCCCAAAGTTGGTCATGCAGAACTATCCTGTTTCTCTGTCATGTCCAGATATCTGAATAGCCTACTTTGAGGTCTTCCAAAATGTATCCAGTTGAATGCATTGCATAATTGAATTTTTCCCCATGTTTCAAACATGAAAGTGTATCCATTTGAAGAGTTTCAGACTCACACTAATCTAGTTGTTCACTTTCCCAACTTGATTCCAAATCCAGTTTATGCATATTCACCGAATTTAAAACCAAAAAAGTGTTAAGATGCTAACTTTGCAAATTGATGCCGATAGATCAGTTCACCTTCATTACAAGATAATTGAAGATTCATGTTCCATGTGTAAAGGTGAATCAAGTTCCAGAGGTTCAAATTTTGGGGTCTCTTTTTGATTAGTTTGTGAATCAAAATTTAAAGATAGTTTGTGCAGTTTGACAGTGCAAAGCAAAGGTTTTTCAAAAGGTTTTAAGTTATAAAAGGGAAAAATGAAACCATGGAAAGGGGAGCCCAAGAATATGGAATAGATTGGTGGTTTTAAAAGGAAAGAAGACATGGCCATTTGTGAGTAGCACTTGGAGGAAACATTCAGAAATTTTGAAAATGCAAGAACATAACTAGCCACTTTCTTGATCATATATCAAAAACTACGATCTGGGTTGGGCTAAATTTTGGATATGTTTGAAAGGACCATGCCAGAAATCTATAGTAAAAATTTGAGACAAATCCAAATTGAAAGGAAAAATTTATGGCTCTCTGAGTATTGCAGAAATAACAAAGTTTCAAAAATGCATAAAGATAAATCCCACATGCATGGGGTTGTGAAAGTTTTTAACATTTATATGCTCCAACACTTATAATATGATTTGAAGAAAGAACCAAGAGACTATTTGGTGGGTATCTTGGTTGAAATTTTGAAATTCTTGTGGGCCCCATAATTTTGGAGTAAAAATGCATAAAGTTAGTCTCCTTGTCTCCAAGTCTCCAAGTCTCCAAAGCCAAGAAAATCATCTAGAGACTTAGAGACAAAAGGTAGTCTCCAAGTCTCCAAGTCTAACCATAGTTGGAAAAAAAATTTAGAGACTTAGAGACTACACTATAAAAGTTGACCATGGTTAAAGTAGAGTCAAGGTGCAGTCAAGTTAAGCTCATATAGAGACTTAGAGACTAAAGGCTAGTCTCCAAGTCTCCAGATCGAACCATAGTTAAGAAAAAGTTTATGAGACTTAGAGACTACATTGTGAAAAGTAACCAAAGTTGAGGCATGGTTAATGGTTGAGTTAAGTTAGTCTCCATGTCTCCAAGTCTCCAAAGTCAAGAAAATTATATAGAGACTTAGAGACTAAAGGCTATTCTCCAAGTCTCCAGATCTAACCAAAGTTAAAGAAAAGTTCTAGAGACTTAGAGACAATGAGCAAAAAGATGATCATGGTTAAAGTGTAGTTAAGGTGTGGTTAAGTAAAGATCTAGAGACTTAAAGACTAAAGGTAGTCTCCAAGTCTCTCAACAAACTCATGGATAGCAAAAAGATCTCGAGACTTAGAGACTAAAGGTAGTCTCCAAGTCTCCAAATGGATAGAAGGTTAAGAAAAAGTTCAAGAGACTTGGATAAAAAGAGGAAAAGATGAATGGGGTTAAAAGGTGAGTTAAAAGGCCAGTTTAGAGCAGAAAATCAACATGTGAAAAGTGTCAAAATCTGGTGGAATCTGGGTGTAATATGCAGAAAATAGAGAAAAATGAGAAATTTCAATACACAAGTGCACAAAATTAAAAGAATTTGCTATAGTTTAAAGTGAAAATCAAAGAAGAATATTAAAGGCAAATTGAAGGCTAAAGTGCATAGAAACAATATTAAATAGAAAAATTGAAGTTATATGCATAGTAAAACATAGGAAAATGTATAGTTTTTGGAAAATGTATTTTATTTCAGATTTTTGAAAATGCATTCCGGGAAGAATTTTCAACACAGAGGAAATCAATTTTTTTACAGAATAATGGCAAATTTGGACAGAATGAAGATTAGATTATGGAGATCAGATTTGCACAGAAAGAAGAGATAAAATACATATATTTTATTTGCAAAATCATATTCATATTTGCTTTCCCAGGTTTTTTTGAAGAATGAAATCAGATTTTCTCAGATTGATATCAGATTTGGAAAGCTTCTCAGTGGCAGAATGAAAGAGTTATAATGAGGTTAAAATTAGATTTTAAAAGGACAAGTGGAGTTAAAAATTGATTAAATCAATCAGATATTTTGAAGACTTGAAATGCAAGTAAAATCAGATTTTTGAAGTCACCAAGAAGGATCAGATTTTTGGAAAAGAAGGAATGAGTGCAAATCAGATTTGAGAGAAGGAAAGGTGTTTTCCAGACATAGTTTTTAGGTTTTCTTATCTTCTATATATCTTCTTCTTTTCTTAGATGTAATGGTTCCTTTCCTCTGCTCTGTTCTGGTTTTTTCTTGCAGATGCCTAGAGTAGGTCCCTATTGGTTTGATGAATTTCTATTGTAAGATATACTTTTATTTCTTTGTATATTCTAAAGGCTTATTGTCTAGATGTGTTGAAACAAAATCCATTAATAGAATACAGTGTATTTTTCCCTCTTTCATATTATCTTGTCTCTTTGCATTTTGTTTGTGCTCTAGTGTGTTTCACTTGTAAAGCATTTGAAATACACATGCTACAAGGTAGTTTGTCTAATTATTTATGAGTTCCTTTCAAGGAGAGGACTAAGTTTCATACATGGTTTTAGAGAGAAGAGCATTGTGATAAGGATTTGATGCAGATGTATGTATATGAGAGGATAGTTTGTAAGGTACTCTATCTCAGTTGTATGTAGTTTGTAAGGCACTCTACAGTATCTCTATTGGTTTATTGTTGCTGATTCATGTTTTCATTGACTCTTTGCCCAAGGGATAGGCACTGGTCTAGAGTATAGTTTGTAGTTTGTTCTTCATCCAATATCAAAATAATTTCAATTAAATATACTTCTGTTACTTAGAACAAATGAGCTAAACTCATTAGGGACTCATATCAGCAAGATAGTGTCCATTTTAGTGATTCCTTGGAGAGTGAATCAACTAGGTTATCCCTCCTTAAAAGGAAGAAGGATGAAAGTCCTTATATCACTAGTTTTTTTGCTATATTTGCAATCATAGTTTATATGGTTAAGCTTTGAATTTGGTTATGCTTGGTCATTTTCAAGGTGTTTCATAAGTTGGTTTAACAAAGATACATAGAAAATCAGTGTCCACATTAATATATACTATATAATCAGTAATCATAAAGAGGTAAAACCTGCCTCAGTATTTGTGGAGCTCAAAAATGAAGAAGGATCTTATCCAATTCTTAGCAATTAGGATTTCCTTGTACCTGATTTAGTATCAGAAGGCATAGTGTTCAAGTAATCATTTCAAGCACTGTGATTCATACAAGAAAAATCCCTAACAAATTGGCGACTCTACGGGGATAAATAAAAAGGCAGCAAGTTTAAGATGTTCAATTCCTTGCTTTGTTGAAGTGTCCCAGAGTTTGGTTAAGAGAGACAGTTATAGAGTCTGTATTTCAAAAGAAAAGATATATTCCTTGTGATTTATAAAGTGAGTCAAGCATGTCTATTTTTTGCTACAAAGTGTCTAAAAGTTTTTAGTTTCTCCAAGATAATATCAAAAGAATCTCACTACTGGTGAGTGGCGACTCTGAGCTCTAATTTGCACTAGTGTGCATGTTAAAGAAAGACTACAAAAGAAGGTGGACTTGCAGCAACAGTGAAATTTTTTTTTTGCGCTCCTGTGGCTATGGACGTAGCCAAGTAAGGAATAAATAAAGGGCTTTATGTGTGGTGTATGTGAGATTTCTGTTTGAAGAAGTTAGAGCTGGAAAAAAGATCTCAGCCAGTTGCAAATAGTTTTCTCTGTAACAAATTGGCAACTTTACAATATAACTGATTTGGAGGTAACTTCAAATAAATAGTTTGCAACAACTTCTTCATACTCCAGGTATTTTTATTTTCATTGCATAAGTTTTTTGTTCCACGAAAATTAGTTATACATAAGTTTTCCCTATTAAGTGGTCAACACTAAGTAAGAGGGAAAAAGTGGCAATTTGTAATCTTTTTGACTGCTAAGATGTCACAATCTAGTGATTGGAGGGATAATGATTTGTTTGGGGCAATTAGTTTTGAGGGTATCCATGGATGTCCAAATCATATTCCATTAAAGGTTAGGGAGTGTGTGCCAAAGTTTGCTGGTTTTGGTGAGCAATCAGTTGAAGATCATTTATAAAAGTTTGCTGACTTGGTAGACAGCCATAACATTTCACATGAGGATATATTGATAAATTTTTTTGTAATATCCTTAGTTGATGTTGCGAGAAATTGGTTTAATAATCTACCTCATGGCTCAATAGAATCCATGGAAGCATTAGAGGCTTCTTTTATTAAAATATTTAGTGATTTTGAGCAACTTAGTGATATAGAGCAATATAATGAAGAAGAGAAAAGTGAAGAGCATGACATATCTGAATTAAATGATCCTATATCAGAGTTTGATCTTATCAAAGCAGAGACAAATATGTTGAGGAAAAGGCTTCAAGAAAAGGTGGTATTACTTTTACAAGAACACATGAGGAGAGAGGAAGGTGAATCACCAAGTGATTTTTACATAAGATTTGTTGATAAGCTAAAGGGATACGGTATCATTTTTTATCCTCAGGAGTATGTATGGGTTGAGTTATTTGTTCAAATTTGTTTCCCTCATACATGTAAGTTATCAATTGCTCAGAGGACAGATTTTTTTCAGCAAGTTATAGAATGGATAAAGGATTTAGAGGATGCTTCTTCTAAAGATATATATAATGTTGAAAACAATGATATTGAATTTGAAAATTTTGAGGTTATTGAAGATGCTGATGATAAATCTGACAGTGAATCTGAATTTAATGATATTGAAAGTGATAAAGATGAATATATGTTTAGTGATGATGAAGAGTTTACTGCTGGTGAAGATATTGCTGATTATGATATTGATATAAAGCTTTATGAACAACAAGACAATGAGAAAGATATATGCAACCAACAAGAAGACAACTATGATGTAGACATGAGTGTTTGTAGTGAAGACCTTACACAAGATGATATGGTTTTAGTGGTTTCACTACAAGACTCCAACCAAGAAGAAATTTTCAGCATCATGCAAGAAGACAGTAAGGAGATAAATGAAGAAGATGAATGTTGTTCCCTTCACAGTGAACAAATTGCAGATATTTTATCTTATGAGTATCTTACATATTTAGGAAATGGAAGCTTTGAACTTTCATGTCCAACACATATTGATTTTGACAAGGAAAATGAATCACTACATTCTAATTTGAACATATGTGATACTGTTTCTTCTTGCACTTCTTCTTCACAAGGCTACACTAAAATTTAGTTTGATTTATCAGATGATGAGGTTTTCAATGTGGTTTTAGATTCAACAAATGTGAAAAATATAAATATGGAGTTAAATACTAATTTGGATAACAATGAGGATTTTGAATCTTGTCTTGATTTTAAGTCTACCTTTGAACCATTAAATGATGGTCAATCAGTGGCTCAAGTTTCATTGGCAAACATTCAATGTATTGGTATTTTCCCTCTCACCGACCACATTTCTTTAAAATTGTTTGATGATGATAAATGGAAGGGTGCTCCTATTTTTGATGAAGAGGTTATTGCTCCATGTCCTAAGTTTGATCATATCCAAGGTGATGAATTTTCTCTGATTTTGCATGATATGCAAGTGATGGATGTGAATGAATTTAATAATGC
>MU223592.1:747439-759743 GCA_018584345.1 Thuja plicata
CACATACTTTTCAGAATTGGTATCATTTCCAATTTAGTTCTCAAATGGATTATGATAATATTTTTTATCTTGAGCTAATGGATAATGGAAATAAGATTGATCAGATGCATGGAAATGATAATTTTAGCTTATCTCTGATTTTTGAAGATGAAAACCAAGTCTATGATAGAGGTAAGAGATGATATCAATTTTGGGGCTTTGGGCCTCTTGTAGATAGTGAACATATTGTACAGTTTCTTTCCCTGTTAGTTGTGTGTTTGCTTGCAGTAAGAGGTTTCCCCATTTTTGAGAAGAGAAAAGTTTTGAGAGATGTTAGTGAAAAGAGGAAAGAGAAAAGTGATAAAATCTAATTTTTAGTTTTGGGGTGGTCTGCTACTCCAGAGATCTTTGGTTCTCAGTATAAACTTGCATTTAACCATCCTTAGTCAGAGCCACTGTTGGTACTCAAAAATACAAGGTTTTTGAGTACCTTGTTAAAAATTGTGCATTTTGGCCCCTTGTGAGAAATTTTGAGCCTTTTTTCCCAAATGAAATTCTGAATTTTTTCATGCATATCAGGTGTTCATCACTCTTTTTTAGACATAAGAAGACATCCTAGATCATTAGATTCAAGTTTTGAGTCATTTAGTGATGTCTTATTTTGAGCACTTGTCCTTTTTGCATATGCTGATTATAGTGTCACTTTGTTGTAACAAGCCTACTTTGCATCTGAATATCTTGTATCCTCTTAGGTTTCATAGTTTTCCACTTTGGAAATGCTTAACATGTATATCAGAGAGCTTATGTTTTAAATCCTAAGTCATTTTGAGTCTATTTGATAAGTTTTCAGTCTCCCCAAAGTTGGTCCTGCAGAACTATCCTGTTTCTCTGTCATGTCCAGATATCCGAATAGCCTACTTTGAAATCTTCCAAAATGTATATCAGTTGAATGCATTGTATAATTGAATTTTCCCCCATGTTTCAAACATGAAAGTGTATCCATTTGAAGAGTTTCAGACACACACTAATCCAGTTGTTCACTTTTCCAACTTGATTCCAAATCCAGTTTATGCATATTCACCGAATTTAAAACCATAAAAGTGTTAAGATGCTAACTTTGCAAATTGATGCCGATATATCAGTTCACCTTCAGTACAAGCTAATTAAAGATTCATGTTCCATGTGTAAAGGTGAATCAAGTTCCAGAGGTTCAAATTTTTGGGGCTCTTTTTGATTAGTTTGTGAATCAAAATTTAAAGACAGTTTGTGCAGTTTGACAGTGCAAAGCAAAGGTTTTAAGTTATAAAAGGGAAAAATGAAACCATGGAAAGGGGAGCCCAAGCCTATGGAAGAGATTGGTGGTTTTAAAAGGTGAGAAGACATTGCTATTTGTGAGTATCACTTGGAGGAAACATTTAAAATTTTTGAAAATGCAAGAACATAGTCAGCCATGTTTTTGACCATATCTCAAAAACTACGATCTGGGTTGGGCTGAATTTTGGATATGTTTGAAAGGACCATGCCAGAAATCTACAGTAAAACTTTGAGACAAATCTAAGTTGAAACAGAAAATTTATGGCTCTCTGAGTATTGTAGAAATAACAAATTTTCAAAAATGCATAAATATATATCCCACATGCATGGGGTTGTGAAAGTTTTTAACATTTATATGCTCCAACACTTAGAATATGATTTGAAGAAAGAACCAAGAGACCATTTGGTGGGTCTCTTGGTTAAAATTTTGAAATTCTTGTGGGCTCCATAATTCTAGAGTAAAAATGCATAAAGATAGTCTCCTTGTTTCCAAGTCTCCAAAGCCAAGAAAATCATCCAGAGACTTAGAGACTAAAGGTAGTCTCTAAGTCTCCAAGTCTAACCATAGTTGGAGAAATCATTTAGAGACTTAGAGAATACACTATAAAAGTTGACCATGGTTAAAGTAGAGTCAAAGTGCAGTCAAGTTAAGCTCATATAGAGACTTAGAGACTAAAGGCTAGTCTCCAAGTCTCCAGATCGAACCATGGTTAAGAAAATGTTTATGAGACTTAGAGACTACATTGTGAAAAGTAACCATAGTTGAGGCATGGTTAATGGTTGAGTTAAGTTAGTCTCCATGTATCCAAGTCTCCAAAGCCAAGAAAATTATCTAGAGACTTAGAGACTAAAGGCTAGTCTCCAAGTCTCCAGATCTAACCAAAGTTAAGAAAAAGTTCTAGAGACTTAGAGACAATGAGAAAAAAACTAATCATGGTTAAAGTGTAGTAAAGGTGTGGTTAAGTAAAGATCTAGAGACTTAGAGACTAAAGGTAGTCTCCAAGTCTCTCAATAAACTCATGGCTAGCAAAAAGATCTAGAGACTTAGAGACTAAAGGTAGTGTCCAAGTCTCCAAATGGATAGAAGGTTAAGAAAAAGTTCAAGAGAATTGAAGACAAAAAGGAAAAGATGACTGGGGTTAAAAGGTGAGTTAAAAGGCCAGTTTAGAGTAGCAAATCAGCATGTGACAAGTGTCAATATCTAGTGAAATCTGGGCATAATATGTAGAAAATTGAGGAAAATGAGAAATTTCAATACACAAGTGCACATAATTAAAAGAATTTGCTATAGTTTAAAGTGAAAATCAAAGAAGAATATTGAAGGAAAATTGAAGGCTAAAGTGCATAGAAACTATATTAAATAGAAAATTTGAAGTTATATGCATAGTTAAACATAGGAAAATGTATTTTATTTCAGATTTTTGAAAATGCATTCCAGGAAGAATTTTCAACATAGAGGAAATCATTTTTTTTGCAGACTAATGACAAATTTGGACAGAATGAAGATTAGATTTGTACAGAAAGAAGAGATTAAATGCATATATTTTATTTGTAAAATCAAATTCATATTTGCTTTCTCTGAGATTTTTTGAAGAAGAATGAAATCAGATTTTCTCAGATTGATATCATATTTGGAAAGCTTCTCAGTGGCAGAATGAAAGAGTTATAATGAGGATAAAATCAGATTTTAAAAGGACAAGTGGAGTTAAAAATTGATTAAATCAATAAGATATTTTGAAGACTTGAAATGCAAGTAAAATCAGATTTTTGAAGTCACCGAGAAGGATAAGATTTTTGGAAAAGAAGGAATGAGTGCAAACCAGATTTGAGAGAAGGACAGGTGTTTGCCAGACATAGTTTTTAGGGTTTCTTCTCTTCTATATATCTTCTTCTTTTCTTAGTTGTAATGGTTCCTTTCCTCTGCTCTATTCTGGTTTTTTCCTACAGAAGCCCAGAGTAGGTCCCTATTGGTCTGATGAATTTCTATTGTAAGATATACTTTTATTTCTTTGTATATTCTAAAGGCTTATTGTCTGGATGTGTTGAAATAGAATCCATCAATAGAATATAGTGTAGTTTTCCCTCTTTCATATTATCTTGTCTCTTTGCATTTTGTTTGTGCTCTAGTGTGTTTCACTTATAAGGCATTTGAAATATACCTGCTACAAGGTAGTTTCTCTAATTATTTATGAGTTCCTTTCAAGGAGAGGACTAAGTTTCATAGATGATTTCAGAGAGCAAAGCATTGTGATAAGGATTTGATGCAGATGTATGTATATGAGAGGATATTTTGTAAGGCACTCTATCTCAGCTGCATGTAGTTTGTAAGGCACTCTATAATATCTCTATTGGTTTATTGCTGCTGATTCATGTTTTCATTGACTCTTTGCCCAAGGGATAGGCACTGGTCTAGAGTATAGTTTGCAGTTTGTTCTTCATCCAATATCAAAATCATTTCAATTAAATATACTTTTTTTACTTAGAAAAAATGAGCTAAACTCATTAGGGACTCATATCAGCAGGATAGTGTCCATTTTAGTGATTCCTTGGAGAGTGAATCAACTAGGTTATCCCTCCTTAAAAGGAAGAAGGATGAAAGTCCTTATATCACTAGTTTTTTCTATATTTGCAATCATAGTTTGTATGGTTAAGCTTTGCATTTGGTTATGCTTGGTCATTTGTAAGGTGTTTCATAAATTGGTTTAACAAAGATACATAGAAAATCAGTGTCCACATTAATATATACTATGTAATCAGTAATCATAAAGAGGTAAAACCTACCTGGGTATTTGTGGAGCTCAAAAGCAAAGAAGGATCTTATCCAATCCTTAGCAATTAGGCTTTCCTTGTACTTGAATCAGTATCAGAAGACATCGTGTTCAAGTAATCATTTCAAAATTTTTGATTCATACAAGAAAAATCCCTAATAGATGCATCTCACAGTCTACTACAGAAGACTAATATGTGGCTGCTACTACAAACTACTCAAATATTGCATGGATCAAACAGTTATTGGAAGGTATGAATATGAAGATTCTTAAACTAGTGATTGTATATTGTGATAATAACAGTGCAATAAACATACCAAAGAATCCAATCATGCATGCTAAGACTAAGCGTATAGAAATCAAGTACCATTACTTAAGAGAACAAGTTCAAGAAAAAGAAGTGATACTAGAATATGTTCAATCAAAGGAACAATTAGCTAATATATTCACCAAGCCATTACCGAAAGATACATTTGAGTACCTGAGAAAGAGACTAGGGGTCCAACCCTTGTCTATCAGTTAGTAAGCTGACTAGAAGGTTGCATCAACCTATACCAAACCACAAGATCATTCATGTTGATGCAAGCACATGATGAACTACAAAGATACATTTGTACACAACAAGGTACAAATCTACACCGAACACCAGAGTCAATGTATTGCTGATGGATAGGGAAATTCAAGAAGTATATTATAGAAGGGGATGGAAGATGATATTAAAGAATTATTTGGAATTGTTTTCAAAGGGAGAGATTATCTCATTATCTCATTTTTAGGAATTATAAGGGAAATCTTATCTCATTTGTAGAAAAGATTATATAATTATCCATGGAGAGAAGTTCCTAAGAATTGAAAGGGAGAGTTAATCATTATCCAAAGGGAGAGATTGATTAGATATCAAATATCCATCAAAGGGAGAGCATTAACAAAAGGAAGAGAATACACACAAAGGGAGAGATGACTCATTGCTGTCAAAAGAAAAAGAGATTATCAAAAAGAGGAATAGTTAAGGGACAACACAGAATAGAGACAGAAGCTGCTACATCTATCGAGTAAAGGGATTAAAGATTGAAGAACTCACTCTGCAAGAAACAAATCTAAGCTATTTGAGCCTACCAAGAGCCAGACATTTGTAATAGTTACAATAGGAAAGATTGATGAAACTATTATATTTCATATTATACTAGTAATAATATAGTGTGATAATGTAGTGTGTTGCCATCAATGCCAAAGGGAGAGATTGATGACATGTAACTGATTGAATGTTTGAAGATGTTAAGTTGATCATCGAAATGCAGAAAGATAATGCAAGACATTAAATTAGTTAATAGATTCTATTATCATTGATGTCAACTTGATATAATCTACAATGGTTATAATCAAAGTGTCAAATACTTTAGAGAATCAAAGAGAGAAATATTATGCTTTTAGTAATATATTAAAGACAAGCATTCACTAAGTGACTTCAAACACCAACAACTAGTAGAACCTGATTGACATAGATAACTAAAAGTTAAGTTACAGTGATGCCTGAACAAATGAATTGATGAGCATTACTGATGAGTAGAATCACAAGCATTACAAATGGCTAGAATTACAGTGTTAACCGACGGGAAGAACATTGAAGTGAAACCCAAAGGACAGACAACCCTGACAGACAGACACAATCGATGGAGAAGCCTAAGGAAAAATGAAGTTCCTATCAAAGAGTTAAAACAAAAAAGTTAACTAGTGTTCAAAAATGACAAAATATCTAGTTGGCAGAGCTAAAGATAGACTTAACTAGTTATTAACATTGTTTTAATTGACAAGTTAAAGCGAAAGATAAGTAAAAGATGAAAAGTTGTTTTATCCAGTTGGTAAGATGATTTCTATGAGATAAAACATGATTAAAGATTTAAATCAAGTTTGGGAAAGAATTGTGGATCACGCCAAGATCAATAAAGTCAAGAACCTAGAAATGGTGATATCATGTCTATAAAGAGACAGCTTAATTCATTATGAATTAAGGGGAATGAATAAATATTTTTGCAGACACCAAGCAATAGAGAACAACATCACCGAGCATAAAGAAGTGGAGCAAAGGTATTGAAAAGAGATAAAGATTTTTGTAGACACCGAGCAATAGAGCACAACATCACCAAGCAGAAAGAAGTGGAGCAAAGGTATTGAAAAGATACATTGATCAGAAAGGTAAAGTGAGCTTACAATAGATCTGAAAATTAGAAAGTCTAAGTTGTATGTATAAACAAATCATTTACTGTTTTAATTTAACCATTGGATCAAAAAGTCTCTTAATCGAGAAGGATTTAAAGATCCTTTCTACATTAATATACATCCCAAGGAGTATCAAAAATTATGATCATGAAGATAGCATGAGATGCCAGATACCATTTGACAAACTACACTGGGTTTGGTCATAGAAGGTAGCATAGAGATGCCCAATATCAAGTGACAAGATAATCTTTTAAATCCTCTAACAAGGTCACACCTAACAATGTCTTTGTAAGCTTTAATAGGGCTGGCTCTTCACCGAGCTCACTTCAAAAGAGTTAAAATTTTGGGTTACTGGTTGCAAGGGGTTTTTCCCTTTACAGGGTTTCCACGTTAAAAATCCATGTTTCAATGTGTTTATGAGTCATTACTACTTTAGTGTTTTGCAATGCACATAACTAATCTAGATCGATTGGTATACTCTAAGTAATTTACTATTTTTTTGTAAATGAAAGAATGCTAATCGGTAAACTAAAAGAATAAGGTTTAACAAAGCACTCTGAGAACTAGTTATTTGATAAGTTTATTTGAAGTTATTCATCTTATAGGATTGAAGATAACTAGAGGCTTAATATTGTGGTACTAAGTTTTTGGGTTGATTTATTGGAATATTGTTGAGGCCATTGATTCACCCCCCCTCTCAGTTATTTCTAACGTGATGATGTTGATTATTCATTTGCATTATATGAAGATTGTATATTGTTCATTTTATTTAGTAGATTAGTTAACTTACGCAATTATACTCATGGAACCCTTGGGATTTGTTATCTATAAATGAGTTACATTTATGAGTATGTATTGTCTTATGTTATATTGCTTCTGCATTGTTATTCTTTATCAATTATCAACTAAAAAAATCATTCTGTAATTTAGTATAATGTTTTAGGTTAACTTATCTTGGGTTCCCTGGTGGGGCACTATAGTTGGTATCAGAGCCTGAGTATCTACACTAGGAACTCTGGGATTTTGTATGCCCTCTAGGTGTTTAGTTCTTGACCATTGTGACTCGTGACCTTTTGGTAACAATTTTCAAGTTGTTTAGTTACCATTGTATGGGATGCATCTTACCTTAGCGACTGTCTATTATGTTTGGGTACATTCTCTAATGCATCTAGTATGCTGCATTCTTAGGTGTCATGAAGCGGTTACTCCCTTAAGTGTGGCTAACACTAGTCAATTTTTTATGTGAAATGTTTCATGATTCATTATTTATTTTGGTTCTTAATGATTTGTTCGTATTGTGTTAGGGATAGTATTAAATTTTTTGAACTTTCTTATGCCTGGATTAGTCAACTGTTTCTCTTTTCACTGTCTATTTTGTGACACTGGTCACACTTAACTTACTGTTGAATTACCATGGTACATTTTATTATTTATTGTTGGAATTTTTATTCCCCCACTTGGGAGTTTTCTTTGCATTTTATGATGACTATTTCGAATGTTTGATATTGCTAGATTAGTTTTGTGAAAATTATTATTTTTATCATGTTCGTTATGGACCTTTGATAGTATGTGTAAGGGAGGATATTGAAGAGAATGGTACTAGGGTGTTTTATCATAGTAGGTCAATTGGGTCAAGAACCTAAGTGTTAGAATGAATTTAGAATAATTGAGAGGGTGGGTGAATCAGTTATCCTTAGGTCCAAATGTGCCCATATAAAACTTTATACCACTTCAACAACTCAGATTTGCTCGGTAGCAATAAACAACAAAAGTGTGTATTTTACTAAACTAATGAAATAAGCTTACAAAAACTTAATAGTCAAACACAACATAAACATTCACACACCATGATTTAACATGGAAATCCAATATGGGAAAAACCACCAGTAACATGCTACCAAAATTTCAATCTTCTGAAGTGAGCTCTGTTAGGAGCCAACCCTATTAAAGGTTACACAACTCACTGTCGAATGTGACCTGGTTAAAGGATTTAATCACCCTATCAGGAGTGGCCTTGTTAGAGGACTTAGAACATTCTAATATGAATGTCATCTTGTTCAAAGGATTTATACATTGTTTGTTAGGTCAACCTAGTTAAAGGATTTGAACTGATACAATGGTTAGAAAGTAATCAACAGGTGTGATCTGATACATACAACTTACTTTGCAAATCCAGATCCAATTTCATCTCTAATTCTAATTCACTGAGTGACCTCCATTTTCATCTCAAAATTTCCATCAAGCAATCTCTCTCTGCTTCTCTACTCAACCTTCTTTTCTCAGTCTTGCCAATTAGTCAATTAGCCATGCAATACTCTTGCATACAACTTCTTCTTACACTTGGATACAATGACAATAACCTTTGTAGGTTATATTATACCTCTTCATCTAGGTTAGATAGATCTTTTGCCGCTTAATCAAGATCATAGATCTTAGGTTAGGTCAGATCCAACAGATCTTTCCATCATTACATTTTATTTACTTCTCCAATACAATTATTAATTAAAAATTGAATCCATTCACTAATAACAGTTTCCCATGCATTAAATGAGTGTGGACCAATCTTAATTAACAATACATATCCCAATAAAATCAACTATGTCGGCCAGAGATCTCAAATCTCATCAATTACTAAAATACTGTTGCTTGACTTTCTCTGTCTCCCTCAGCATTTCACTGGCACTCAACATCATCTTTTCTTTTCTTAGAATCACCTTTTTCTTTGCTCAACATTGACTTTTCTTTTCTTGGCATTGACTTTCCAATGAACTGTCAGTGAAAGATAAACAACATATCACTTTGCCAAAGTGCCAAATGATCAAGAACCCTAGTGTATACTCATAACTCAACCTTTTCCTTGGTCTTTTTGTTATCCTATTATTCAAATATTCATCAATCAATAGATATGGTAATCAAACATATAGAAATAGTCACACCAGTTAAGATTTTACATCAATGACAAAATAACAATTGTCTACATTGTAGCAATCTTTCCAACAATCTCCGTCTTTGGTATTGATGGCAATACTAAACTGTAAAACAATAATTTCCAACCAAAGTTACCATACAATCCAAAAAAGTGCGTGTGTTCCTTGATATGAAAAAATCTTCATTAATGTCTCTAGCTTCATTCTAACTCCCTCTGTGTCTATAATCACACTGAAATGTTTTCTATTTCTTGTTTAGCTCCCTCTTTCAGTAATATATCCCTTATATCTGTTGTTTTTATCAATAATTTATTTTAGCAATAATCTCCCTCTTTGACGACAATGCCAGAGATGTTGAAATCTTTATTATGTAGACTCATCTTGTTCTAATCTTTGTATCATGTTGTTCCTATCATCTTTGTTTATGACTAATCTTCTTTTCTGTTCTTGTCTTCTACTTCATAGTTTTTAGGTAGCATCCTAAAAATGTGACTCACTGTGCATCAATGTGTCAAGTGTTATGATTAAAACATTTGATGCAACAATACCATTCAAAGCTAGTTAGCCTCTACTAGGGGAATCACCCCCAATTTACCTCTTAGATACTCATGAGCATCCTTGGGTAATGCTTTTGCAAATATGTCTGCCAACTATTCCTTAGTATGTACATATTCCAGTCTCACTTCCTTGTCTTGAACTAGCTCCCTCAAGTAATGATACTTGATAGCTATATGATTTGTCTTAGAGTGCATTACATGATTTTTAGAAATATTAATGGCACTCATGTTATCACAATATATGACAACTAGTTTGGTGATCTCCTCCTTCATACCTTTCAGTAGTATCTTCAACCACACAATGTTTAAACAATTAACTATTGTTGCCACATACTCGACTTCAGTGGTAGATTGTGAGGTGCAATTTTGTTTCTTGCTTGTCCAGGAAACTAATCTTTTCTCCAAAAGAAATGCTCCTCCTGTGGTGCTTTTTCTATCATCCACATTACCAGCCCAGTCAGAATCAGTATAGACTTTGAGTTCAAACTTGTCATTCCTTTTGTAATATAGGCCATAATATTTTGTACCTTTCAAATATCTCAAAATTCTTTTCACTGCCATTATATGTGTCTCTTTTGGATTAGCATAAAATCTAGCAACAATTCCAACTGCTAATGCAATATTAGGTCTACTGTGTACAACATATTGTAGCTTACCAATCATTGATATGTACAATGTTTGATTTACCTCTTTTGTATCATCATTCTTTGCCAACTTTTGTCTAGTAGCCATGGGTGTACTCATTGGTTTTGAATCTTCCATACCAAATTTTTTCAATATCTCCTTGACATATTTTGATTGAATAATATAGATACCATTCTTCATTTGATGTATTTGTAAACCAACAAAGAATTTTATCTCACTAAACATAGACATTTCAAATTTAGTTTGCATCTTTTTTGCAAATTCTTTGCATATCAGATCTTGTCCACTAAATATGATGTCATCAACAAAAATTTCAGCCAATAAAATTCCTTTACCTTGCTCTATTTTCAAATACAGATTGCTATTGGCATTTATTCTTGTAAATCCAATCTTTATCAGATAATTGTGCAATCTTTCATACCATGCTCTCGGTGCTTGTTTCAGTCCATATAATGCCTTGTGCAGTCTATAAAACATGTTCCTCTTACTTGGGTCAAGAAATCCATCATCTTTTTTAATATATACTTCCTCTTCTAATATCTCATTTAGAAATGCTGACTTCACATCCATTTGATAAACTTTAAATCCTTTGTAGGCTGCATATGCAAGTAGATTTCTTACACCTTCCAATCTTGCAACTGGGGTGAATGTCTCTCCATAGTCAATTCCTTCCTCTTGTGCATAACCTTTGCATACCAGTCTTTCTTTATTCCTTGTTACCTCTCCATGTTCATTTAGCTTGTTTCTGAATACCCACTTAGTACCAATTATATTTTTTTTGTCTGGTCTTGGTACTAGTTTCCATGTCTTGTTATTTTCTATCTAGTCCATCTCTTCATTCATGGTTTGAATCCAGTCTTCATTATCTAAAGCATCTTTTACTGTCTTAGGCTCAAAATCACATAGCAAACATGTGTCTTCTCTTAGTTTGCTTCTTGTCATAACTACAGAATCCTTTGCTCCTATGATTTGATCAGGTTTATGGTGCCTTTTCACATATTTTTCCAAAGTAGGCTCTTTCTCAGCTTCAGTTTTATCATTCATGTTCAGTTCAAGTTGAAACTATGATTCAAGATCTCCATCAGATAGCTTGGCAGTCACCTCCTATTGCCCGGTAATTTCATTCTGTGTCTCAGCAGGTGTAGATTGTTGCTTGACAACTTCATTTTTAGTTTCCTTAGAATCCTCCTCTTGAGGATAAGTGAACGATCTATAACTTTCAGGCTCAATCATGCTTTCAGCTTCATTTCTCTCTGCATATTCATCAATTCTAATATTTGCACTTTCTACAATTTTGTTAGTGTTAGAATTCAACCACTTGTATGCTTTACTCTTAGTAGAATATCCAAGAAATATGCCTTCTTCTCCTTTAGCATCAAGTTTACCATTTCTATTATCTTTCAGTATAAAACATTTACTCCCAAAGAATTTAAAATAACTTACAGTAGGTGCATACCCATACCATAGTTCATAATGTGTAGCATTTGTACCTTTCTTGATTTGTACTCTGTTCAAGGTATAAATTGTTGTACTTACATCTTCTCTCCAATATTTATATGCAACATTTTTCTCCATCATTAATGTTCTGGCACAATCCATGATAGATCAATTTCTTCTTTCAGCTATACCATTTTTTGGTGGTGTCCTAGGTGTAGACATTTGTCTTTTTATCCCTTGGTCATTGCAGAACCTGTTAAACTCACTAGAAGTGAACTCACCTCCTCTGTCAGATCTTAGACATTTTAGATTCTTACTTGTTTCCTTTTCAATTTTTTCCAAGTACCACTTAAATAACTAAAATGCATCAGATTTTTCTTTAAGAAACATAACAGTCATCATCCTAGAGTAGTCATCTACAAATAGAATAAAATATTTGTCTCCACAGTAACTTTTCTCA
>MU223592.1:763045-781759 GCA_018584345.1 Thuja plicata
TATATATATGCTCAACTTTGTGATGTAGGTTTGCAGGTACTGGACATCAACTTCCCTAAATTTTCAGGATGAGCGTGCCCTATCGCAATATATCAATGGTAAGAGAGGGGAGATAACAGATAGGTTTGAATCCTAACTTAAGCCATTATTGTCCTGAATAGGGGACAAGTATCTTATTTTCTACCTTCCAAAATCATCAAGGTGACATCATTCATGAACCCTTCCCTTGTGCTTGTTTGTGATATTTTGGGTTTAGTCGGTTTTGTCATCAGGTTGTCTGGTCATCTGGTTTGATGTGGTTTGGGTGTTATTGGTTAAGTGATTTATGAGATTAGTTATATAATTAAAAAATTAAATCTTATTATTTTGGAAATATTCAATATGATGGTATTTAATTAATGAGAATTAATTAAATACATGTGTAATTAAAAAAGACTTAAATAAAAAGTCCAATTTTTGATATAGAGGATTTATGTATTATTAAATCCAAAATTCAAATTTAAAAGCATAATTAATGAATTAATATTTAAATTATCAATTTGCATGTTATTAAGATGCTAAAAATATTAATTGTTAATTAAATAATATTATACAATTAAAGTTGCACATTCTTTTATTGAAATTAAAATTAAATTTTAAATTAAAGTTGAATTTAAGTGGTTTATTGGAAAAGTGCATATAATTATTAATTATTAATAAATTAATTCTTTTTACTCAATTTTAAGTTGAGTTCTATTTTTTTGATTTGAGTTATCAGTTGAGTTCTCTTTTAGGGTTGCATGAGTTTTGGAAACCCTATATTGAGTAGGCTTTCCTTTATTAGGATTGTTTTGGCCATTATTGCACACATAGGTGGCACAGGTTTTTACAAGATTTTGGCTCTTGCTCTGGTTGAAGGAATTGTTGAAAGCTTAGGATTTTCAGGGTTTTGAATTGTTCTTCATGGCTTTTGTCAATTGGTGGTTTGAGGTAGGGTTTAAATCCTTTGATATTTCAGTACTCAAATCCCCGTCTTCTATGCATCTGAAATACTGAAATCCACTTTGTATATACTTCCTTGTCTGTTGTGTGTTTGTTAAAATTTTAAACTATAGTTATTGTATGATTCAGTGGTTTTTCCTTTCCTGTCAGATCTATGTTCTGGGTATTAGGGGTTTCTTTACAAAATTATGGTATCAAATTAGATAATGGGTTTTTAGATCTATGATCAAAATAATCCCAAATTGTGTTTGGTAACATTAGAAAACTTGAAATTTAATCTTTTAGGGTTTCATTAAAAATGTCAGTTTTAAAAGGGTTATTATTATTTTCTTAATTAGGGTTTTAGAGTGATGTGCTTTTATCAAAGAAATGGATTTCATATCTTCTTTTCCAAATTCAAAAAAATTATTGCCTATACAGATCTAGATATGCATGGAAATATATGAAAAAGGGGGATAAATTGCATATTTCATTATTTAAGTGATTTAATATTATTGCATGTAGATCTACAATTGCATAGTAAAATATAAAATGAGGATAAATGCATGTTGTCTCTTTTATTATGAAAATTAATTAAATAAATTTTTTTAAAGAATTAATATTAATAAGATATATTTATTTGCATGTTATACAAGAAAGATTTATTTATTTGTAATAAAATAATTATTCTTGTTAGAATTTGCATGCAATAGTATTCTATTTTTATAAATTATGTTTCTTTAGAAATTCTATTTTTAGAAATTATATTTTCAAAAAAAAAATCTTTTTATTATTCACATGGAGTGGGTATTCTATTTTCAGAAGTTTTATTTAAAAAAAAACTTTTTTGAATTCAGATGTAGTGGGTATTCTATTTAAAAATAAATAAAAAATTTTGAATTCTCGTGCAGTGCATATTCTATTTTCAAAAATTCTATTTAAAAAAAAAATTATGTGGGCCGTATTTTGTGTACTTGCATATTTTTCCAATTCGGGTAGTGATGCCCTAGGAGGGATTTTGTCTTCTGAGACTTGAATTATTTTATGGATTTATTTTTGTGCACCTTGGGTTTATATTGTGGGAAGTTATAACCATTTTCATGTCTTGATTGGTTCTTGTAAGGTTGTGTTACATCTGTTGCTTATGTTGTGTGTTCTCTAAGTCTCTGATCATTATGTTATTTTAACCATGAAAAGGTAATGACCACTATTGTGTTGAGTCCTAATTATCTTGGTCATCTTGTTTCTGCTGTTATGGTAGTTCCGCCTTCTGATTATTGATCATTTTTGATTACGTTACTCCATGTTTGAAGATAGGAATTCTATTGATGTTTTGATGGTCCATGATCTTGTGATGTATCTGAGTATTGGTATTGGTTTTGCTAAGATGTCTAGTATGAGATGGACAGTTTGATCCTTGTATAGGATGTATTGTTCTTTGTTATGCTCCAACATTTTCTTGATGATTTTCATGACATAATGTTTTATGAGAAGTCTTTTGAGGTTTTTTCTTTGTCATCTTTTTGGTCCTATGGTTGGGAGCATTAGGGTAGGTTATCTAGGAGTGTAGAGGTGAAGTGGTTTGCACTAGGGGCCAAGGCCCTAAGAGGCTACTAGGGTAACTCATTGCAAGTAACCTAAAAAATAACAGCTTAATAAATCTATTAGGAGAGAAACATTAAATAAGATAATTTTGTGTTCTCACCCATGCCTTGAGTGCTAGTACAGGATAGGATGAGAGTGAGAGAGAGTATGCTTGTTTGAGGTCTTCACGATTAGAATCCTTGTATGTAGGAAAGGATTACTGAGCCACATAGAGTCACTTGGGGTCCAAGGCCAGTTGGGCTACTAGGGAAACTCAAGGGTGGACTTGTGTGATGACACTTCCTTATAAGTGTCCTAGATTCCTATGTGAGTATTTGATATACTTTTTTTGTCTCTTGATCTTTTGTACTTTAAACCTTGGAATCTTCTTGTTAGTTTTTTATCTAGTGTACCTTTGCATTAGTCTTTCTTGTTTTTTGTTTCCCGTGTGTGTGGGCCTATTTCTATCTCCTCATCACGGTGGGAGTGGACCTTTGCTTCCATGAGGTTGGGTGGTAGTGATTTGTATTACCATTGAGATTCAACATTCATGACTTTATGCTTGGATGATCCTTTTTTTAGTTCTATCTTCTTGTTCTTCATTGTTGGAGACTTTCTCTTATCTTTCTTACGTGGTAGACTTATATCACCCTACTAGTTATGATATTCTTAGAATATTATATTGTACTTTATATTGAGTTTTGTCACATACCCTATGATTATTCATTTTCATTATATGAAGATTGTATATTTTTCATTGTATTTAGTAGACTGGTTAACTTACTTAATTATAAGTCATGGAACCCTCAGGATTTATAATCTATAAATGAGTTGCATTTATGAGTATGTATTATCTTATGTTATACTGCTTTCGCATTCTTATTCTTTATCAATTGTTAACTCAACAAAAAAATCATTCTATAATTTTACTATCATGTTTTAGGTTAACTTCTCTTGGGTTCCCTAGCGGTGCATTACATATGTCTAGTCTATGGGAAGCTGAAATATGCAGGATAGAGTATTTGAATTTTGGTAGAGGTTCAATATTGGATGTCCAAATTTTGTTCTAATTTTTAGTGATGATGGTAAGGTAGTATGAAGTATATTTTGAAGATTGGAAGTATGGGAAGCTGGTATATGTAGGAAATATTTTTTGAAGTCCTTATGGGACAATGCTTCACATTGATCTACAAAAGAATGTGGGGTTTTGTGATTTTGGACTTAATGAGTATGAGCTATCAGTGTCACACTGTCTAACTTTTAGGTCCACACAATTTTAGAGGCTTAATTTATGTTTTATTCTTTTCTATCAGTGATGTTGGCTATTAGAAATATTAAAAACTAGTTTAGATATTAATTCACATTACTTTGCATTGATGTTTATAGTTGTTTGGTTTGGTGGACATGACGCTAATGTTTGTGTAGTGTTCTAGTTCAGATATGTGTCTGTGTTGTTCTAGTTTATAGAAGTTATGTTGCTTAGTGTTCAACATTGTGTCTATGTTGGTCTTTGGCCGACTTGGTAGATTATGATGATTTTTTTAATGATCAATTCATCTAGATATGTATTGGAAGAATTATTATTAGGTTTATATGGAAATTTTTGTGCAGCATTGAGATTCACATTGACTTATGGGTATTGGTGAAAGTTTTGGTCTAGTTGGTTAATGTGTTGTAGAAATATGGTTAACATGTTCTAGTGATCTATTATATGTTACATTTGGTTCCCACTTTGAAGGATGTTGAATTGCATGAAATTTATTCAAATCATTTTTGGAAGGTGTGTTATGATGTATTTGGGTCCCCTTTATCTACTAGATGGACCAAATTGAGTGTAAGTGTCCGTGTTATCTAACTTTTTGTAAATAGGGCTTATAACTATAGTTGTCAACCTAGTTATGTGATTAGATGATCAAGTTGACATATATTGGGGTGTGTATAGTATGGATTCATAGGGATTTATAGGTATTAAGTGTGTATTTAATGTGAAGTTAGTGTGATGAAAACGTGGAAGAGAAGAGGCGTGACTATCTAAGTTTGATGGTGTTATAGTAGTGGTTGATAAGAAGATCTTACATCTTTTCAATTTATCATATCCTTGTGCTTTCTAGAAGATAGTTTCTCTTTTAAAAACTTGTATAAACCTATATATTTCCCTAGGATCATGAATCTTAATTTTTCAAGTGCTTTGTATCTTTTCCTAAGGCAGTAGACCTTAGCCTACAAGTCTTTTTCAAGAGTAGTGAGTTACTTGGACTGTGGCCTAAACATTTATAATATTTCATTCATATAGAGATTGTGATTCTCACCGTGGATTTTTTTCAAATTAGGTTTTTCATGTAAAAATATGGTGATCATGTGTTTGTGTTGTCATTTAACTATCTTTTATTTATGTTTAGTTGGATAAATTTAATTGATAAGTATTTTTGACAGAAAAGTTTATGATTTTATTAAGATTATTTCACCCCCAATCTCAATCTTAAGGTTTGTTAAATAGTGTTAGAAATAATTTGATTATTTATAGCGTTGAAATTTGAACCAAATTGACAAATTTCATAAAGGACATAATTTGACATGGGTTTAACTAAAAGAGAGTAGTAGTGTTAAGTACACAAGACAAATAGGATACACAAATTTTTTTATTAATCCTTAATCATAGAATAATGTAAACATGAAAAGAACATGTGAAAATAAAGAGCCACCATACATAATGAAACACAAAATTTATGTGCAAAATCTGTTAATGGAAAAAAAAATGGAGAAGACTAATTCTTAATTATATAAACACTTGTTAGGGTGACATCAGTTTAGGTGATTTTTACAAAGAATGGTCACTATAAGAAAAGGCTCATTGCTAGAGGACTCACTTCTTGGAAGAAGGATAATTTTTGGAGTTCTCACTTTTGAGATGAAGATGGGTAAAAGATAAAATATCCACCACTAAATCAACTCTAAAACTTAACTAAAAGATCTATAGATACTTTCTTCTCACTGCTTCTGGTAGCTAACACATGATAGTCCACATTGCATATCACAATAATTTTCACCAAATCATTTCCAAACATGTAGGGAGTTAGATTCTCTTTCACAAATGCTCATCAAAATATCACATACTCCCTCAAAAATCAATCCTTTATTTATATCATCTTCACACTTGCAAAAACCTATAAGGTGGGCTAATCATCTTAATCAAACACAATTCAGATTAGGTAGGCACTTAAGAATTTCCATAATGGAAAGGAATTAAAAGTGGAACACATCACATATTAACTAGGACCAAAATATAGAAAATAAATTTTAATCTTCAATTTACATTCACCAGAGCTTTTTATGTGAAACTGTAAACACCCAAGGTCGGCCAAACCTAGAGTAAACACCATCAAACTTTGAACACATGCCTCAAAAACAAGTAAAAAACTCATGTCATCTAAATTGAACAAAGATACAAACATTATAAGTGCAATTACAAATCCAAAAAAACTAGAAAATAACAAGTGGATAAATTCAGAGATTGCATTTCTCACAACATACTCTGCCAAACATTGTCACACACTAGAGAACACCAATTCCTTTGAACTATGATTTGAAGTTAAAAAAATCAAATTAAATACCTCTAAACACCAATTAACACCATATCCAAACCACATGAATATATTTTTAATATAGAATAAATACAAAGCATATCTCTCAGCACCACTACATGGAAAACATAAGAAAAACTACAATAAATAGTCACTAATGACAACAAAACATGTTGAATCAATGACAACAAAACATGTTAAATAAATGACAACATCAATAACTCATCTAAATTCTCATTCTTCTCAAACCTACAACAATATCCACCTTTTTTCATTGATGGAAATAAATCAACGACTCTCTAAATCTTGATTCTCTCCCAATAAGAACTCTCTCATGCTTGAATCTCCCCCCTTTGAAATTAATTCAAAAGGAAAGACTCAAAAGTACTTTCTCATTCTTCTCATCTTCCCCTAAAGAACACATATCAACTCACAATTGTACTTATCTCCATTTGAGAGGATTCCTCCACCATTTGTCCAGATTGAAATTATACATGAAGTCCAATAGACTAATGCATCTCTATATGCATCTAGTTTCAAAAGGATAGGGAAATAACCCCAAATCTCTCCTAGAGATATTCAAAAGTATCCCTAAATGGTATCTTGGTAAAGATTTAATCAATTTTTTCTTTTATAGACACACTCAAAGAAAAATTTCTCTCTCAAAAAATGATAGCAGATTAAAATGTGTTTTGTCCTTGAATGTAGTACTGGATTCTTTGAAATCTTTATTGCACTAGTGTTATAACAAAGGATAGAAATAGGCTCATCAAATAGTATACCAATATCATTCAAAGTCTATTTAATCCATAATACCTATGTACAACATGATGAAACAAAAATATATTCATCTTTTGCAATAGATAAAGATACTATATCATGTTTCTTGCTTGACCAAGAAACCAACCGGGGTCCAAGGAAAAATGCACCACCTCTTGTAATTTTCCTATCATCCAAACAACCAGCCAAATTTCATGAGTATAGGAAATTAGAGTAAAGTCATATTTCATGGGATTAACAAAATCCATAATCTTCAGTGCCTTTCAAGTATCTAAAATTCCTTTTCACAACAACAATATGTGTTTCTCTAGGATCTTGCCAGAATCTACCCAAAAGAAAAACTACATGCATGATATCCAATCTATTAGTAGTAAAATGCAATAATCCTCCAATCATTGATCTATATTTTCACTCATCATTCTTAGGAGATTCAACATCCTTACCCAATTTATAACTAGTAGTCATAAGAGTACATACTAGTTTAGAATTATTCATTCCAAACTTCATCAACAATTCCTTGACATATTTTGATTTTAAAAAAAAGATACCATCATTTTTCCTAATTTAATTGTAAACCATGAATGAAATTTAGTTCTCCAATCATAGAAATTTCAAATTCCTCTTGCATCTCATCAAGAAATTTTTTGCACATACCAACATTTCCTCCAAAGATTATATCATCCACTTACACTACACAAATAAAAATAAATTTCATTTCCTTCATTTTTAAAATAAAAATTGCTATCAACAGTACCTTTTTGAAATCCTTGCTTCAACAAGTATTTATCTAGTCTTGCATACCAATCTCTGGGAGATTGTTTCAATCCATACAGTGTCTTCTTCAATTTGTAGACCATATCTAGAATGTATATTAGTTTTAATTATTTCGATCGCTCTATGTATATTGTTTATCCCTAAGAGGATCATGCATAAATAAGGTAAGTTGTGAACATTTGAAAGAGTGGTACTTGGTGTGACCTCCAAATAAACTTCCAAGGTTTTATAAGCTATCTTTTCATTCCTTAAAAAAGAAAATGGAGAAGGAAAATTTTGAAAGTAAAATCTATGCTACATGGACGATACGCCAAAGATTTTACAATACTTCATAGTCTCATAGATAAACCTTAGAAAAAACTTGGAAACTTTTATTCCAAGGTACTTGCTTTGGGGATGGATATGATGCATAAAAAAGGGTCTGAATAAAAGAAGAGGGTCCCCTATATGTGTGAAACTCATCCAAAGAATGACCATAGTACAAAAAAATCATGTATGGAACCCAAACAAGAGATACTCTGGAATGCATCTCCATCATAGACATAAATACTTCCAATATAGGTAAAATATTAGTACCCATGCTTGACTAATTTACTATCCACAGATGCAAGCTATAGATGGTATAGTTTAATACCCACTTGAGAGAAAAATGAAAGAGTAGAAAATTCACATGGTTTATTTATTTACAAGGATATTTGAAAGTAAAAAGACCAACATAAATAAATTAGGTTTTATGTAGAATAAATCAATACAATACACTCCTATTAATACAAGAAGAAAAGTGGCATAGGAACAATATCCATACTTTATTAAGAGTAAACATGCAAAGTCAAGAAATAAAGTTGTAGATTACATATGTTAAAATATACATCTAAGAATAATAAACAATGGGATAATTACCAAGAAATATTCTTCAATAATACCTAAATTTACAACTAATGAACTAGTATGTGCTTTAGATGTGTAGATATAGATATATTTTTAGCTAATATTCTAGGGTTTATATAGATTTATCCCCTAGAGGTTTGGAAAAAAGAATTTTTAGAATCTGAAGTTGGTACTATTCTTTTTGTTTTCATTAATGGTTGTCATTGATGTCATTAAAGCTCTTAACCGGGCAAACCTTTAACCAAGTAAATTACATATTGTGATCAAACTTTGTAGGCCTAACAGGCACACTTTATTGTTGCAATAGTGGAGAATTTGTGGGTGTCATCCCCACCCCAGTTTTACCTATTTGGGTTTTTGGGTTACCAAAATTCTGTGTCATGAGTTATTTATTTCATGTTGTGGATGTTACTAGTTGTTAGATTAATTTCATATATGTATGAATGTGGATCAGTTAGTTTTAAGTGATTAAATTTTAAGATTTGATTCACCTCCCCTCTCAGTATCTTGCTTTCCCAATATTGTATTTCCAACAATTGGTATCAGAGCTCAGTTCTCCTACAAAAGGTTTTAATTAGCCCAAGAGTACAGATCTGGAGATGGAGATTTACAAATTGGGTAAATTCATTGAGAATCAGAAGATTGAAATTAAGCTAGCATTACATTAGCTTGAGATAGATAGACAGGAATTGAGGAAGTCATTGAAATCTAGGAAAGATTTGGCCAAAAAAATGAATGATACTCATTATCAGGAAGAAGACATTGCAAATCTATTTTAGAATGGAGATTCTACTTAGAGCGATGTAGCAATTGCAGATCTACTGGAAAGGAACAATGCACTGTGTGAAGAAGTTAGAAACTTAAAAGGAGAACAAGAAATGCAGACAGTAAGACTTTGTGAAGTAGTGGAACAAAAGAAGAAATCTGAATATGACAAAGCTATGGCTGAAGAAGATAAAAGAATGATGATTGTCAGACTTGATGAAAGGACACATGATGTACAAATGATGACAAAAAATTAGGTTGACATGGTGAATCAATAGCTACTTTCAAATCAAGAGATCAGTAGGAAAGACATGGAAATAATGAATTTGAGATCTAAGAACAGTCAATTGAAGGATGAATTGACATCTAAGAAAGAACTGAATGAAAGATTGAATAGACCTAATGAATTTTTGACTCATTTTGAGAACTTTATGGAAGCATCAAGGAGATCAAAAGATTCTTCTGGATTAGGCCACACTGAAAAACATACATCTACTAAGAAAGGAGAATCATCTAAGATTGGTTAAAATAGGAATGCAAAAACAAAGAACAACAAACCTATATGCCACCACTATGGAAAATCAGGACACATAGCAAACATTTTTCAAAGAAAGAATGGTAAATCCAATCCTAAACCCAAGTTCAATGGTTATTTCTTTAACTGTAAGAAGCTCGGACATAAAGCACATGAATGTTGGGATAAGGAAAATGATGCACCTTCCACACCAAGAATCAATGGATATTGTTACAAATGTCAAGAATTTGGACATAAGGCACAAGATTGTAGATCTAATGCTAAAAAAAATGGACATCAAAGACACAAGAAAAAGCACCAAGGAAAGGCAACACTTACAATTGGGATTATAACAAAAGGAAAAAATTTCATTACTGTGAAGAGTATGGACATGCACCTAAAGACTGCATAAAGAAACGTTTCAGAGGAAGATCTAAGAGTTAGATGAATGAAAGCCTAGTTTGCTTTAGTTGTTTGAAAATTAGTCATACTAAGAGAGAGTGCAAGACAAGAGTACCTGCTCCTACTATTGAGGAAATTAGAGCATAGATGAACCAAACATGGGTAAGGAAAATAGAACCAAGAAGCAGTGAAACTACTGAAGCCGAGGTCACCCAATCCAATGGATCAAGTGATCATAGCATCTCAAACTAAGAAAAAGAGGTATGTAAGGATCTCCATTTATATTTCATATCTTACACCAGTTCCTAAGATATAAATGTGCCAAAGTCCATATCTGCATATGTTAAGATGCACCAGGACATATTTGAAGACATGTACCGAGTAAAAGTCAAATTGCACTATAGGTGCTGAGCATCAGTGGTATGCACTAAGGCCGAGCTCTTTAGTGTGTGCCTAGCTGATATGGTTGGCTGAGTGAGGTTTTATGACGACCGAGTACGGTTTTTCGAGCGGTATGAAAGTTGTGTTAGTCGGTCATGGACAACTATTTGACACTAACCCAATGGGCATAAAATTTAATGTTGACCTACTTTGACCTTTCGATTCTATAAAAGGACAAAGCCATTTATTCTTCATTCTTACCTTGTGATTTAGAATTTCACAGAGTGATTCAGGATTTGCGAACTTGATTTCTACAAATTTTTCTCAAGGATCTTTTCAGCATGCTATCGGCAACCTTAAAGTGAACAGTGCAAAGTTTGACTTGCCAAGGTACTCTATTCATCATCTTAAAAACCCTAATTTCTAAGATCAAGGCCACAATTTCTTTCACAGTATTCAAGGGTATGGAGAAGGAGTTAAGACAAGTTCAATTGGTGAGGAACAACACCTGTGCACCTCCCAACTTACGTGTCATTCCAAAAAGCTCTATCCAAAGTGATTTGACTGGAGCCCTATCATCAATTCCACCCAAGGTACTTATGATACATGATGTAATATCTTGTTATATGGTTAAAATTGGTGAAGTCAGGGACATCAAATTGAGGGAATATTAAAGGAAATTGTGTGAAAATGGTATTCTGAAAGATGAATTCAAACATCTAGCTGACAAAGGGTTAACTTGTGCCCTAGACTTCCCATAGGATTTTAAGATGGAATGGATTAAGATTGTCTTGAGCTGAGTACATGACACGAATATTTGGCTGGACAATGGACTAATTAAGATTACAAAAGACATTATTCATAGGGTAACTAGGTATCTAATTGTTAGCGGGAAAAGGACCATGAGGGATCAAAAGAAGGAAGATATAGCAGCTAATACTGGAGTAGTTTGGAACAATAAAGGCATGACTATTTCTATAATCAAGGATTTGGAGCTAAATTTTAGAGTAAGGGTAATTGCACATAAGTTCTATCAGTCGAGCTGACTAGACAGTGTTCTATGTACAATAGTCGATCAATCTTGGAAGATAGTGAAAAAGAATCATAGTTACGACCTTGCCGAGCTTTATTTGATGCAACTAGTAGAGAACCTTTCCTCAATTAGGAAGGTAAAGAACTCATCATGTCAGTTCAGTTCTCTACTAGTTTGTATATTCTTCTATGTACAAAATTCATTTCCCACACTTGAAAATATTGTTTGGAAGAAGGATAGACCTATCACTCAGTAGATTAATGCATTCATTCAACAATTAGGCAGCAACTTTAACAATATTATGGGAACATACTTTGTTGAATTCAAGAAGAGAATGACGTTGAGAAGTAGAATTCCCAGTTCATTAGTGGAGAAGCATTATGAGGAGATTTTTTTTCTAGTTGACATAGATTTCACTTATGCTCAAGCAGTAATACCTAGGGTATCATGGCTAAGGCCATTTCCTTATGAAGTTAACATTGATGAGACATATGCAGCAATCACAACTCTCCTAGCAGAGGAGATTGATATCTTAGTTCAACAATTTGGAAACTATGAAGAAGCTAAGGCCAAAATATCTATGGATTTGAAGGCTGAAACTATGAAGAGAAAGATGAAGAGAAAAATGAAGAGAAAGAAGCTAAGAAAGAGAAGACAGAAGAACAAGAGGTAAATACTAAAAATCCACCTATTTTATTGGTTGTGCAAATAGTTTTAGATAGTGGAGAGGAGATAAAGGATACTGAGCCAAAAGAAAAAGAGGCTATACAAGTTATGGTTAATCTACCATACTCTACATCATCTACTCCCACTGGTCCTAAAACTGGGGGTATGCCTGATCATCAAACAATTTTGACTGAATTGAAAGATGTAATGGGAACTAACACTGTTAAAGGAAAAGGTGCTGATGAAACAGAGCCAAGCATGAACTCACCAGAACTCAAGAGGAGGAAAATAATTAAGAGGTCTCCAAACCTAAATGTTACATTAGATGAAGTCATTTTGATTCCAAAATGGGATCCCTATGATTTGTCTTTTGAATAGATAGAGACTCTTCAAGACCTTCTTAAGAGGAAGAAAAGGCAAGAAGAAATGAAAAGAGAAAAAACAAAAGCAATTTTTACATGACATCAAGGATATTTTTGTGAAAGCTTTTGACATGGAAGATGAAAATCCTCAAGCACCTATTTTGGAATAGTTAGTTCACATTGTGTAGAAGGTCAATGATGAAAACATTGAGGCTAATGAAAAGTTGTTGCAATGGTCCGAAAGAAAATTTGAGAACAATGTCTTGGAGAAGATCTCAATAGAGATTGCTACAAAACAAGTTGAACTTTCTTCTCTTGTAGAGATTCTTGAGGAAGTTGAAAATAATGTTTATTCTTTGTATAGAAAGTTATGTGATGTAGAATTATTCAAAAAGGATAATCTACAGCTTATTGAGTAGATGCAATTAGATTTGAATTCAACTGGTAGTTAATTAATAATGGATGCTAGCACTATCTCCATACACTTTAATAAGTTAACTCATACACAGAGAAGATTAGCTGAGCTTAAGGCAGAAGATGACAGAATAAGAGAAAAGTTAATAACTATTCAAACTTCCTTAATACCTCATTTGGAGGTTATCCAAAAGGAAATTTCAGCTACAAAAGACTTAGTCAAGAGGGATTCTCATCTCTCTACTACAGATAGTTTGGTGAATCTAGCTGCTTAGCTAGAAATCAAGTTACAGGTTATGAAGTATGTAAAAGACAGTTGGGATACAACATTTTCTTTAACATTACAACTTCATAAATAGTTTTTGGACAAGTTTAACTTAACCCCATGAGCTATCAGTGACAAAAACAAGGGGGAAACTGATAAGGGTTCAACACAAGAGGAACAAAACTAGGTATAAATATTTTTGTTGAAGGCATGTATACTATGTAAATATTTGTATGTAGTATGGAGTACATTCCTAGGGGGAGTAAGTTGTGTACTTAGGAAAATTTTGGATGGAAAGAAATGATAAGTGTGTTTTTTCCACTAATATCAAAGGGGGAGATTGTTAATCTCTAAGTTTTGTTGATCATTAGTGTTCCACAATTAGTCATTTATCCAGGTAGGTTAGCTGGTCATCACTGTGACCGAGCTATCCAGTATAGGCTGAGCTATCTGACATAGTCATTTTTGAGGAGATTTATGGTTGCCGAGTGAATCAGCAATCAAGCAAAAGTTGATCATGTTCATGCCAAGCGCCTGAGACTTAAGTGCCAAGAAAGATAGTTTTGACATACATGTCAGGAATAACACAAACTTATAGGTAAACAATTTTTGGCCGACTTGTTCATGAATTTAATGATTTCAATGGAGTTAATTATGCATTTAATTGTTTTATCCTATGCGTGGCATGGAGCCAATTAGAAAATTGGAATGACTTAGTGGCATAAGCTTTTGATCCTAAACGTTGATCTAGATCTAATCGCTAGATTCGTAAAGTATATTAAGTTTGCTTCTTAAACCCTAAAATGTATTAGAGAATAGAGTGTATGCATATAGAGAGATGCGCTAAGAGTTATTTGGAGGAAGAAGCATAGATCTAGTAGAGTGATAGAGCAGTGAACAACAGAGTAAAGACATCAGATTATAAGATCATAAAAGGTATTGGAAAGAGGAGATTCATTATCAGCATCAGAGTGCACATCGAAGGATCATATCTAGAGACATTCTAACAAGTGTATTACATGAAATCTCTTAATAGAGTGGTTCTTGTAGACCTTTCTAAATCTCTTAAATGAGTGCTTACTTTGCTGCAAGTTTAAATACTTTCACAAGGTAGATTGTAATGATCTAAAGATCTTAACCAGGCATACATTTAACCAGGTAGATTACATATTGTGATCAAATTTTTTAGCCCTAATAGGAACACTTTATTGCTGCAGTAATGAAGAATTTGTGGGTGTCATCCCCACCCCAATTACCTATTTGGGTTTCTGGGTTACATAAATTCTATGTCAGGAGTTATTTATTTCATGTTGTGGATGCTACTAGTTGTTAGATTAATTTCATATATGAATGAATGTGGATTAGTTAGTTTTAAGTGATTAAATTTCAAGATATGATTCACCCCCCCTCTCAGTATCTTGCTTTCCCAATATTGTATTTCCAACATTGATGTGTGTACCAATATCTTTGGTGTATCGGTAGAATTGTTTACCAAAAGATTTTCTTTACATATTTATCCTTATCCATGTCACTGATGGTCCCTTTTAGTGTGCAACATATCACGGAATGTTTGTTTTGAATTGGTTCTATATTGGACATGTTCATTGTGCTTTTATCAATGCATTTGAATATATAGATCTTATTTGTTGGTATCGAAGATCTCAATGATTCTGTAGCATACTAAAGCGTGTTGTATTGAGTGAGGTAATCTATGTTTCATTCCTTACCATTATGGGAATTTTTTGGTGTGAACTATTTCAAATTGGTTTAGAAAAACTTGGTTGATGGCATCAAATAATATAAAGATAGCTTTAGTCCCACTTGTTCATGCGGTTTCTTGTATGCGAGTAATATGTGAAATAAATGTAAATCTAACAAGGAAATATTTTTGCATTGATATATGTGAGATGTGATGCAATTAGTAATATACTGTTATATCATTTATGTATTACAAAGTATCACTGATAATGACTTCAGGCATGGATTCTTTCTTTTATTTCTTATATTCTAGCAGTGAGCCCATTTGTTTTAGAAATGAGCCTATCTGTAATTGGCAGTGAGCCTTTCATATTTCAGGCTAGTTAGCCTAAGTGATAATGAGAAAACCAACAGTGAGCCCTTGTAAAAATCACCCTCATTGATGTTTATTTCATGAGAATTAGTTTCTCTATAGTTTTTCCTATTTTGGGTTTCCACATAAAATTTGGTTTTCAGTGTGTTTGGGTTTTATGTTCTTAAGTTTTTGTTTGGTTTAGTTTACTTATAATAAAGTGGGAGTTAGTGAAATTATTGATGTACATATGATTAGATGGTTTATGTGTTTTACCAGTTTATGTTAAATTTTTAGAAGTTGTTTATGTATAACTTAATCACCCCCCTCTCAATTATTTGACATATTCAATAATTGGTATCAGAGATTGGTCCCTTGTAGATAGAGATTAACCACTTGAGGGAGATCTTGGTCTTTTGAACAGATGGAAGGAGGATACTATGTTGATGAGGATTGATAAATCATGATGAGAAATATTGAGAGTACCAAATTAGAAAATGAAGAGTTGAAAGAAAACCTAAAGGAAAAAATGCATGTATCAATAAGCTAAAGAATTTGATCTGGAAGTTTAAAGCAAGGCATACGAAAGTGTATCAAGAATTGAAGGAATCAAAATAAAAGGTGACAAAATTGGAGAATATGTTGAATTACAAGAAAAACATTGAGGAATTCATCAAAGATGGGTTAAGACATAAAATGGAAGGTTGGAAGAGGAGTGAAGAAGAACTAAAGGTTGTAATAGAGGAATGGAAGAAATCTAAAGAGAATCTCAAGAATATCATCAAGATGAAATCAAAAGGAAATGATAATTTGGATCAAGAATTGAAGAAGTTAGTATTTTAAGCTAAGGTTTGTGAGAGAAGTACTATTTTGGATTAGTTATTAGCCCTGCAAAAGAGTCACAAAGCTAAAAAAGGATTAGGTTTTATCGGTGAATGTTTAGATATGAAGGATAATGGTAAAGAAAAGGTAGGTAAAGCTAAGATGATGTTTGAGGTAGATGACAAGATCAAGAATCAAAATACTTCTACAAGAAGGCCTTTGGGAAGGAAATCAAATGCTCAAAGGTACTTATCTTTTAATTACTATTGTCACATTTAAAAGAATTTTTGTCATAAGATAGTTGACTGTAAGATGAGAAAGGAACAAAGGATTTAATATTTTAGTTGTCAAAAGGTTGATCATAAATCAAGTCGATATAGAATTCAAGTTTATGGAATGTATAATATCTTTCATGGGAATTGATATTTTTGTCACAACCATGGTCACAAGGCTAATCAGTGTAGATCTAGACTTCATTCGGTAAGATCGGGACAAATAATATTTAATTGTTTGAATGTGGTCAGAGTGTTCATTATGCTAACACATACATATTTGGTGGTGCTTCAATAAATGTTGGAGAAAGGAGGAATGTTTCAATTTTATGTAAATATCAAAAGACTAACATGACATGGAAGAAGAAAGAAGTTGTTGGTGAAGAGAGCCTTGTAGTACCAGATCCTAATACTAGCTACTTTGGTAATAGATCTGAATGTTTGGCTCAGGGGGAGTATTAAAATGCTATATCAATCACTTCCCCTTCTCTAAGGCAATACAAGTTGCAACTATATTTTCTTTGGTATGATGAATGGATAGATAATTAACTGATTAATTGATTAATGTGTGCAGTACATATGGGTTGTGTCTGTGATATTTATATTTTGGTGAGAAAAGTAAGTATGAAGGTTTGTGGTTATAAATATGAATTTTGGAAATTATTTGGCATTGTTGCAAGGAGAAAAATTAGAAGTGTTTAGAAAATATTGAGAGAAAGGTTGAAAAATAATTTGTGAAGTGTGATTATGGAATCTCAGTTGGTCACTCATGGTAGTGGTGTAGTCATATAAAGAATGATGAAGAAGGATAAGATTGAGGAATTTGATCATGGAAGAATTAGGTAGATGGAAATTGGTTTGTTTGCAGAATAATTATAGAGAATATAGAATCATGGTTTGGATATATGGGGAGAATTCCCATAGTGCAATGATGAGGAGTTCATTATATTTTTTTGAGTTGGTTTCATTAGGATTGAGGAACACTGAGAGGGGGGTGAATCAGTGTTCTAACACTTTTAACTTTATTAAATTGATTGCATAACCATAAACCAAATATAATCAAAAGTAAACTACAAAATCCTAAGAAAAACATCAAAAAAATTATGATACCATGATTTTTGTGTGGAAACATTGTTAGGGGAAAAACCACAATGGGGATGGAACCCACAAGTAATTAATTCTGTATAAATAACAACCATGTTAATGGTTTGAGTACATAAGGGGAATATACGTGTATTTGGGCTTACAACCTAGAGCTCACTGTTCAAATTATAACATATAAAGGATCACTACTATACAAAATAATAGGATGACAATAAAAGAAAAACTAAACTGAGAGTTAGCATCAACTATGCCTAAACAGTTCCATGGAAGCACAGTAAATTTCATTCAACTACCAATCAAACCTTTTATTATTGATTCATCACACATGAAAAATGTATCCTTCACTTATCCACTCATAACATATCTAAATCATCACAAAATCTTGAGCTTATATATCCATTAGCAAATATAATACCTTCATCAGTCGACCTTAAGAAAATTACGAGTAACATGTGAAATGTCGACTAGATTCAAGCTCAAAACATGTTCCTAACCTTAAAGAACGTCATATATATTTTCAGCAATGTCTGATCTACCAAAATATTCTCTCAAACTAAATAGATAATCGATTTGTTAGGGTCATTGATCGATCCAATAACTAACTATCATTGTTCTTCATTGTTCTATGTATAACTGATACTCAGAAAGCCATAACTTGAAAATGTGACAACATTAACTACTATGGATGTAGAAAAAGGTATATTATACCTCATTAAAACTCCTCATAGGTTTTCTAGACTAAAACTCCATTGTACCTATCTGTACCGAATAATATATCGAACTTTGTATACTTTGCCAATTTTTCTATACTTAGTCAGATCTTCAATCTATCCTTCGATATCATCACAATATGATAAGTAACTATGGAAAATATGTATAGTTTCCATCAACGAAAACATAAAAACTAACTTTAGAAACCCAAAAATGAACATGCTTGCAATTTCCCATTTAACTATTAATTATCCTTCTATTAGTTCTGATTAATAAAAAACAGGTTTTACAAGGACCCGAAACCTTTACAAAAAAAGAGAGTTCAGCAGGTTTTACAAGGACCTGCAACCTAGATAAAAGATACACAGTTTAGAAAGCATACTAAA
>MU223592.1:788914-881806 GCA_018584345.1 Thuja plicata
GCTACCACCTCTACCTGTCCTTTCAAAGCCCATTTACGAGAGACAAAAGCCCTGACCACTTCAATGTTAGGTCTCACTCCTACAAATTTACCTACCAGCGAATTTTTCATCCTTGCTATGGAGAAATTGATAGTCTGATCAGGGATTTCAATAGCAAAGCAGCCCTGAGAGGCTTTAGATACGTTCTTCACCGGAGGTAGAGACGACTTACCTGTAGGTTTGATGCCAAAAAGTGACGCCCATTTCCTTGGTTGTCCCAGCCCAGACGCCTGTCTGGGGCCCCCACCTGGGTCCTCTGGCGCCTGTCCTGCATCGGGATCCAATCCTGGGATCGCAGTGTACTTTCCATTGTCCCTCTCGCTGTTCTTAGAGGCTTCTGCTTCCTCCCGATTTCTCCTGCCCACATTCGAAGTTGAATTTGGACGCTCCCGCTCACTCCCTAGTTGCCCGCTCCCTCGCTCCATCAAACTGTTAGAAGTTCTCTAATACAGATGTCATTATCCTTCTATTAGTTAATGGTTCTTTAATCATTAATTAATTACCTCATTTCTTCTATAGTCCAATATCTTAATCATTTAATCATCCTCTAATATTAATTAAATGATTAATATTATTTAATTAATCAACCTTAATTGATTGGTCTTCATTAATTAGTTAAATTCAATTTCCTAAGTCCTATAGTTTGAATAATTATATTTAACTATTCAAATTATATAATTATTCCTCCTCAATTAAATTATTTCCCAACTTAAATTTAGTTTTACCTCAGTTTCCAATTAATTTCATTTTCATTTAATTATGATTTATTTTATATTGATTTCACCTTTCTCATAAATTTAATTTTAATTCAATTTAAATTCTCAAATATCAAAAAAATAAAATTTATAAGATAATCAAATTTATGAAAATTCAATATCTCTCATAAATTAGAAAAATCAGAAATTGTGAGTGTTAGGTCTAGTTAAAAATTTTCCTAAACAATGAGACCTTGGTCTGCATTTACAAAAAGGGTCTTATGTAAATTTTTGAAACCCTTGCTTTCATGTTTTAAAGAGTAAATCTTGTCTTCAAACCCTAAGCGTCAGAGTGGTTTCTATTTTTGTATTACCTTTTTGTCACTTAAGTCATGTGTCCGCCATATGTTCTTTTAAAAGGGCCCACATTTAATAGTTTGTAAATTCCTAATGCCTTGGCACTTTATTAATCCCTATGTCTAAAAGCCCGCAAGTCTTTATTAAATCATTATGTGTCAAGCTTTTATGTTTTAATCTAACCGTCAACTTAATGACTTAGTTTCGAGATGCATATAATCTATCTTATAAGTCATGAAGCAATGATGACACATGTTTTTGGTGGGTCCAGCACCAGTTAAAGCTTGACTAAAACAATGTGTTGTTCCTGTTTCATCCAATGGTCTACTTAATGGCTTACTCTCAACATGATTGAGATATATCTTATAAGTCATTAAGTCTGGATGACATGTGTCCCTGCAGCGACGTGGGCCCTATTGCAAGGTTTGATGGAGATTAAAGTGCAGATAGATCCAATGTTTTTCTTAATTGCTTATGATGAAGATACACACCATCTAATGTGTAAGTCCTTAAGTAGTGATGACACGTGGTAGTTGGAGGGCCCAAGATTTGTGAACAGCTGTTGTTAAACTAGATTTAGATTCCCTTTTGATCCAACGGTTCACTTAATAGCTTAATCCAAATATGCGTAAGATCTATCATTCAAGTCATTAAGTTGTGCTTCCGCATGTCCTAGAGATGACATGGAATCCATTAATAGTAAAGGTGATCGTAGAGTAAAGGGCTTACAGTTCAGAAAATATCTAACGACTGATTTGATTGCTTAGTGAAAAAAGTGATCAGGATCTAACATGTAAGCCATTAAGTTGTGATTCCATGTGTTCCAGTGGGTCCGACTGAGATTATAAGAAAGGAGTTAAAGGTGCAGCATCTAAAATTTTATCCAACAGTTGACTTAATCACTTAATGGTACTGCGATTGAGATCTAATGCTTAAGCGATTAAGTCGTGCTGACACGTGGAAGTTGATGGGCCCAGTACAACACAAGGATAAGGTAAAGAGGATGTAGTTTGAGAAATATCAGATGGCTCACTTAATGAATTAAAGTGAAGATGAGAAGCCCTAGTGTATTATCCATTGCGTGGTGTTGATGCGTGTCCAAGTTGCTAAAGTTGCATCCACAGTTAGTAAAGTCAAGGTAAAGTAACTGGTGGCCAGGTTAGAAAGGATCGGATGGCTGAATTAAAGGCTTATGGGTAAGATGCATGAGATCTAATGTTTAAGCAATCAAGTCATGCTTACATGAGTCTAGGATGAATAGTGGTTTTTGTAAAATGATGAGAGCTACACTATAAGATGAGATGCTGATAAGATCTACGGTTCAAATTTAAAGTTTTCAGAATTGTTTTAGTGAACCGCTAAGCCACAAGTTTCAAACCAGAGGAATTGATTATAGATCGTGTGGCCACCTCCATTAAAATTCAATGTGAGAGATTGATTTCTTTGAAGAATATAATTCATTTCTTGAGTTCAAAGTTTCCATAACCATCGAAGTGACTGAAGTGAAACTCAAAGTTGCAGTAATCTCACGCTCTATGTAACAAATTGGAGAACAAGTAAGTTTTCTGTTGAAACATCAAAATTCATGCTTATAGTAGGGTTTCAAATTTTGAAAGATAAATAGAGTATTGATACAATCTGATACTGTTACTATAAGAATCCCTAAGTTGAGAAAATGACCCTTAGGATTGAGTTCACTGGTAAAGTAGATTACAAAGACAAAAATGTGTGGGATGATCTTACACAACAATTGAATGGATCTACCAATGACTCTACCCAAATCAAAAGAATGGTTCCTGCAAGTCCTCATTTTAGAGTCAGGGAGGGTTTATATGACATGGGAAGATGGGCTAGGGATGCCAAGGTTAGCATAAGTGGTCTTAGTTTGTTCAAAATTTCTTTCAGCCAAAGAAATGCTCCTACCTCGGACTGTCATATATGGGATCTGGATGTAGTAAAATTAGTAGTTCCTAGAGTATTTATGGACACAAATTTGGTAATTACAATAGCCAAATCCTTTGATAAGGTGTCTAGGATTTTGAGAGACATAGTGGGGAACATATTACTGAGTGCCATAGCTGAAGAAATCAGAAATGTTTTCAACTTGAGTGACCTTTCTGTTCAAATGGATAGTATTGATTTTGAGAAATTCAAAGAGGTGTACAAGAATCAAAGGGAATACTTCATAAATGAGGCCTTAAAAGGGTATTTCAATAAGATAGGGTGTTTAATTGTAGTATACCCTAACAAAAAAAATCCCTTCAAACTAGATTATTTTAATGGCAAGTCTAAAGGGAGGTATAGTGCCCTGTGTCATGTTTTGGGAGAAGATGAGGAGGCAATAATGCCCATTCATTTTATTCTTACGATGGTTTGGATTTTGCATCCACATTTATCTGTTATTTTTGAATATGCTAATTACATTGGTGACTTGATGCATCAAGGTCAGGTAGGCATAAAATATTCTAAGATAGCCAAGCCAATGGGATGGTATTCTTTGATGATGCACATGATCTTATTTAATAATGCTGACTGTTTTGAAGAAGAAATGAATCTTACCAAATATGAAGATGATGAGGAATTACAAGTTCAATTGTGGAGTACAAATTTGTCTTGGGATAGGAAAGAGGCCAGTTTTATCTATTCTGATAAATGTTTTGCCTCTAGGCTCAGAGCATTATTATGTATAGATAACCGTAGGATTCACATAGATGTGTTGGGACTTTTGAGACCAATGGAGTATGCTACAGAGTTGAAGATTGTTAACAATTTGGGTGACTTGATTCTTTATCCTATCTCAATAGTTATTAGGGTTTATGATTTTAGAGGAACTCCAAATGTACTCCCTTATAGGGTTCCACTCAAGATTGGCCTTGTAGAAATTCTTAGACAAATAGGTGGGTTGCAAGAGGGAGATATAATTGGAAAGATGAAAGGTAGTATTTTTCCTACCATCACACAAGTTCACCAATTCATCATTACCAAAGGGGGATGGAAACAATTAAAAAACTACTTGGATCCATATCAGTTATCAACATCAGTGGTAAGATGTGTAGACAATGAGGGATTCATCATTAATATGTTCAGGAAAAGAACTAAATGTTTGGCTCTAGATCATCAATTTAATTTCCCTAAAGATATAATTAGAAATGAATTTGATCTAATGGAACAAGAGATCAAGAAGGAAAAAAAGTTAGTATATAAGAAATATTTAGATTTTATCCACCATTTTGAGAAAACATATGATCCTTTTAAAGTATTTATGCCCTCAGCAAAGAATGTAGAATCCTTGATGAGCATGTTTGAAGAAATTATGCAAGCCTTAGACTAAAAGAAGAAGAAGGTGATGTAAACAAAACTAGAAAAGGCTAAGGCTATTCTGGGAAGGGCTTCACAGGGAAGAGTTGTTCCACTAGGGAAATATGTGGTGTACCAATGAAGAGGATATAGAGCAATCTTTCCCAGAGTTGAAAATACTTCTGATCAAAAGGGGAAAAGGTGAGTAGACACCAGTACCCAATCATTGTCATCTCCAAAAAGGAAAAGGGTGGAAGGAAACGATAAAAAATGAGGTGATATTTATTCCCCTTCCTAGTCTCCCCTATACATAGATGAACATGCCATTGCTGAACAATTGGTGCAAATGTGAAGTATAGGACATGTCTTTGTTACAGCCCAAGAACTGCAAGAAGTAGTGCCAGAGGCACCCAAATAAGTTGGAATAGATCTAATAGTAGCTGAATTTTTTGGAAAGGAGCTGGACCCTATCACTAAATAGGCTAGTGATGAATTCTTATCAGATGAAAAATTTGTTAAAGCCATGGCCTTTATCTAATTCCTTTGGAGAATTCATATTAATGAATTCAAAGAGAAATGTCAAAAGATACAAGATGACCAACCTGATAGGGATAGAGATGAAGTGAAATAGGAGATGATAGCTAAGTTTGATAAGATCACTTCTGAAGAAGGTAGAGAATTAGTGCAGAAATAAGGAGTCCTCATTCTTACACAGTGGGATCTTGATGATGCCATTGTCTTTGATGATGTCAAGAAAGAGACCAAACCAGTGCATACTAGTGGAACATCTAGTGGTTTTAAATTTAGTGAAGACCATGCAACACTGGTAATGTGGTCTTTAAAGAAGAAAGACAATAAGAAAACTGGTAAAGATGACCATGCTAAATAGTTAGTCAGCCTATTAGTAAAGAGAGTTGCAAGTGCCTCAGGGGTAGAAGCACCTAGCATTAATCTGGAGTCACCAAAATTGTGTATGAAAGTAGCTAAAAAATAGGAAGAAGAAATCAAGAGCTTGAGGGAAAATATGAAATAGTCATGACATCATATAATGATGAAAGGGTAAAGTCTATTGAAAAGGACAAGGAAATTTCCATCCTGGAGGGAAAACAAATATCCCAATTTACTCCTCAAAGGATGATAACACAAGACCCACATCAGCCTAGTACATCTAGCCCAGTTATAACTTTCCCTCCTTCTCCTATGTCATCAAGTCCTGTTACTCAAGCTGACTTGGAATTAAAAAAAGAAAAACTAATTCCTTAAAGAACCAGATTGGAAGAATGAAGGAAGAAATGTTTTGAAGAGTCTATAGAATTCAAATAAGCATAGTCATGGGTCCAACAAAGGTACTATGATAAAATACATTCCACCCTCATGCAATGTACTAAGGAAATAAATCTTGCTACCCTTCATATGCTAGGAAAAAAGATTATTAGCATAATAAATGAATATGATATAGACAAGGATCAATGGGGCTTGGTCATGGATAGATGGAAAGGAAAGAAGGCTAATTTGAAATTATTCTATTTCATATCCAAGGAAGAAAATAATATTGATATTGTTTTAACCAGTACTTATAAATGCCTTAAATTAATGGTGGAGATGGATATTAAGAGAAGCATCATCATCAAGAAGATAGAAGCTTTGAGGAGAGAATATTCAAAGGATAGATATGAGATGTTTCCTAACCTTTTCAAGAAGAGTGGTGACATAAAGAGTGAAGCATTGTGGTTAAGAATAATGAATGAGGCTTTGGCGACTAGGACTAAAAACATTATTACTTTGGAAAGCACAATTTTGTTTGTCCTAACTGTGGAAACTATTAGCAAAGCCAGGGAATTTTTTGAATTATAGAAAGAGGAGATTAAGAAGGAAAGTATCAATTGGGATGACATTAACAAAAAAAAAAGATGAATTCATTGGTTTTGATTGGCCAAGTGATGAGGTGTATACCTCCTGGAAGGACAAATATGATACAGTTTATCAAGGAAAAGGTGGCAGTGTGTGAAAGACAACAAGTGGCAGTGTTCTTTATTGGTGAATGAAACAGAAAAAGTTAAAGATCCTACATCAACAAGAACAAGGAAAATAGATTCTAGGCAGCTACTTCTCAACTACTTTGAAGTAGTTAAAAGCACCCACGCGGTCATAAGACAAAATATGTTGAATATATATTGTAACAAAACTGGTTATCACTTCATTTGGTATTTTGTCTTTTTGTTGAGTCATTTAGTTTTTCCTTATTCCAAGTGATCCATATCTTGTTGCAATCCTATTCTATAAAAGGATTCCCAAGATCATTGGAAAGGGCTGGAAAATTTGGATTGTAAGCAATTTTGCAAAGTTTGAGTCAAGGGGGAAATATAGTGTAGTTTGTACTAGATAGTTGTGATAATTAGAAATAAAGCTGAGAGATATTTTGTAGCTTATTAAAGAGGTTATCTCTGAATACATTTTGTATGATGGAATATGATTCTCTAAACTTAGTACAAAGATCTAGATTCCAATCTCTCATGTGTTATGTGTCTTGTCATTTATAAATTTTTTGATTCATTAGCATAGAATTTCTCTATGTTTATGTACTTATTTGAGAGTTCTAATCTAGGATAAGATTAAATGAGGCTCTGATTAGTGCATTGATTCATTTGACATATGCTAGGATTTTTTTGGTAGTAGGGGTTTGGGATAATTTTGGTTATGGCCTAGAATGTTTGATGAATATTGATTTCAGTATATTTTATTTGAATTAGAGTGTAGCCCAATGGATAAAGCACTGATCTAAAGTTGATAAGTTCTGTGCTATTACATAACTAGTTGCATATTGGTTGTGTTCTCCTATAAACAAACATTAAATCCATTAAGTCTATATTTGTGAAATTTTGTTATGAATTCCTATCTCATGCTCCATTTCATGGTTGATCTTCAATGGGTAATTAACTAATTATCTAGTATCTCCTGTTTATTTTGAGTTATTGTGAGATTACTGCTTGATAATACCATATAGAGATATCATAAGTTATTATAGGGTATTCCCCCTTGGTTTAACGTAACCTAAAGAGTAGAAGTATTGTAAGAGTTCTTTTTAGTTGGTCCTCTTCTTGCATGAATCAATATTTTGGAGATGACTTATCTATAAAAATAGTCATAAGAAGAAAATGTTGTTTTTGTTTTTGTTGTAACATAAAAAGAAACCAACAAAATGGTGACTCTACTAGGGAATAATTTTGCATTGCAGTAAGTGAGTAAGGTTTTTCAAGTTGAGCTAGACTCCTAGCCTTCTTACTTGTTTAATACCAGTTGGTTGACCATTAAAGTATAGAGTTTTATCTTTGCATATCCCAGTGATTTGAATTACCATTGAAAATGTATTGGGATAAATGCTTAGACCTTTTTTGATATTTGTTAACCCATGAAAACTTTCCATAATGAAATATTTATTACTCAAAGTTAGTGTGTATTTTCAAAGCTATTTGTTGGATGGCGACTCGAAGGAATCTCTACATCAATGCTGAGTTACAATCATTTGATACACCACTATTTAGCTATGAGTTATAAAAATACCAAATCCAGGATGAAGAATAATCTTGATAATGAGTTGGAAGGTGAAATTCCATCTACCTCCAGAGCCGGGAAATAAATGAACATAAATGTTGTTGGGACTACTCACCAAGCTTGGAGGTAGAGAAGGAACATAAGAATGGATACTCTTATTCCCCAAATCATGAAGAAGATATTGTAGAAGTTAAACAAGATACACAGCTGAGATTTGGAGTGTATGGTGAGTATTACTCTCAAAGTGAGAGGGTTGATGATGTACCTTTGTATACTATGAAGGTGGTCCATGGTAAATCCCAAGGACATGAGACAAGGTTCAGATCCAAAAGCAGAGGCGAAGAGAATAATAATGATCCTAGTGATCCGATCTCTCCCTCATCTGAAAGACCCCATACCCATTATCATAGAAAAGAAAGAACTATTATGGAGGAAAATTTAGAATTTGACATAACTCTTGTAGATTCTGAGGAGATTTTTGAAGAAGTGGGTTAACTAGAAAGGAAAATCTGAGAGCAGATTGCCTTGAGACAAAGTAGAGAAAGAGAGAAAGAGGAGAGAATCAGACATGCTCAAATTCAATCTGACCAATTGATAAGGCATGTGTGAGATTTAAAAGAAATAAATGCAACTACTATACCTGAGAAACTTGAGCATGAACCTGTTGTCTAGTAGTTGTATGAAATATAGAAACCCAAGGATAAAGGTAAAAAAAAGGTAGCAAAAATTGAAATAAAAGAGACAGTAAATAAAGGGAGTGTAGTGGATCCCACGACTAAGCTAGATATTGAGTTGGAGAAAACCAAGAGAGAAAGGGAGATCATAGCCAAAGAATTAGACAAGGTTGAATTGGAAGCCTCTGCTCTTGAGATGAAAAGGAAAATTGAATTTCTTAGGAAAACTATTGGCCCTCATCCTATTGGCTCTAGTCCTAAAATGTCTCTAAATTCAAGAATGAATTTACCACCACCTACTGATTTTGGAAATGCTAGTACATAAAATACTCAAGGTAATAATTCATCTCAAGGAACTCATGTCTATATTGAAAGGTATAGAAAATATTTTTTCCTTGGCATTCCTAGTTATCCAAATGAGATTCCTAAAAATATTAGGGATAAAATTCCTAAATTTTCTAGAAATAATATTATAACAAGTGAATAGCATTTGAAGCATTTTATGGATATGATGGATGATTATGAAATTTCATATGATGATGTGATCATGAAGTTATTTGTGCAATCATTAACTAAGGATGCTAGGGACTAGTTTAGAGGATTGCCCCATGAATGTATTGGTTCTATGGATGAAATGAAAGAATGTTTCAGAGATCAATATGGGGATAAAAACAATGAAGGTTTCATGCTGAATGAGTTCAACAATGTAAAGAAGAAATCAAATGAAGAAGTGGTGGAGTTCAATATCAGGTTCCAAAGAGCGATGCACAAGTTGCTGCAAGTGATGAGATTGGATGACAAGGTATGTCTTGCTACTTGTCTTAATGCTTTTGATGCAAAAATGGGTTATCTTTTAAGGGATAAGAACCCTAGAAATATTAGATATGTGTATAAGGTAGAAGTAAATATTGAGACAAATAGAAGGGTTTTTGGAAAGGTGGGTAGGAGAGAAGATCAAAAACCAACTAGGTACAACAAGAAAGAATCAGATAAACCTTTGAATACTAAACCAAAAGAAGATGATAATCTTAAGTTGATTCTGAATGATTTGAAAAATTTAAAACTTGGAGAAAGTAGTAACAATAGGGTTTCCAGCAATGATAAGCCTTCCTATGGCAATTTCAACAGACAAACTAGTTTGAAAATTTATCCTTATACTACTCAATATAAAGATGGGAAACCTATTGTCCCACAAAAGCAGGATAAATATAATGAAAAAACTCTTTATCCTCTACAAAAAACCACTTTAAACATTTGGAATGATAATCCTTGGTGTGTGTCTTGCCAATCCCCTCATAGTCCTGAGTATTGTGTTATTGCTACTAGAATCTCTATAACTAAAGATCACGAAGATGATGAAGAGGAAGCATATGATAATAGTGGCTATGCTATGAATTCTTCACATGTTAATGATGAAACATATTATCAACATGATGATTCTGACATATAAGATTGGGATATTGATTATATGAGTTGTAATGCCAAGGGATGTGATGAGACCCCTATCCTTAGAAGATTGTCTGATGAAGAAATTGCTGAAATCACAACAAACATAGTTGTACAAGCAAGGGGAAATTACATTTTAAGAAATAGAGTAGTTGGTAGTGCAGATGGTAAACCTGCTACTATTTTTATCAAGGATACCACAAATAGTACCAAAAATCCACAAGAAAAGGAGAAATAGGTTGAAGGTACAAATAAAATTATGATAAAAAAAGGAAACAAGCCCACTAGTCAAAATGTGTATAAAGAGAAGATACAAAAACCAGAAAGTCTTGTACCTCATTCTAAAAGGGAGGATAAACCACATAAAGGAGATGAATCCAAACTTGCTTCTCAAGTAGAAGATGAGGATTACACAAACTAGAGATTAGATATTTTTTATATAAAATACACCCCTGTGGATATGGGGCAAATTTTGTCTCAAATAACTATTAAGGTACCTCTGTTAGAAATGATGAGGATAGGATAGCAAAAAGAAAAGGCTTTGACATGGATGAAGGGTGTTAACTCTACTAAGATTATGGGACCAGAGCTAATCAAGAAAGTGTCAGACACAAAAGACAAATCACAAAGGAATCTGATGAGCTTGTGTCAAAGATTCCTCAAATTTATATGGATACCAATATTGTTGGCACTACTACAGAAATTTTACATCCCTTTTTCTTAATATTGTTGATAAATGGTAAAATGTTAAAAAAATGTATGATTGACTCTGGGGCATCTAACACTGTTATGCCTGCAGAAGTTATGAGATCTATGGGATTCAAAGTAGACACACCACATGGGAGGTGCCAAGCTATTGATTCTAGGTAAGTGCCTGTCATCAACACCATTAAGGCATTGCCTTATAAATTGGCAGCTTTCCCAGACAAAGTATTAACAATGAGTGTGTTGGTTGTATACATTCCACCTCAATATAGAATGTTTTGTTCAAGAAAATAGAGCGCATCAATGGGGGGAAGCATCGAGTGTGATTTGTCATTTGCCACTTTCAATATTAATGGTGAAAATATTAAGGTACCAAGGGAAACCAGAACTCCTCATATGATTGAGGAAGAAGATGATAACAATATGACTTTTTTCTTAGACACTGAGATGTGGTCATTTCAACTGTAGGAAAATCAAGTTGCAAGAAAATTACAACCTGCATTGTTTTCTGAAGACATAAATAATTTATCTGAATAAATTAATTTATGATTAATGTATTTTGATGGTGCCAAATCTAGGGAGGGGGTTGGTGCTGGGGTTTTATTGATATATCCTTCAGGAATAACTTTCAAATTTTCATTCACTCTATTATTTACATGTACAAATAATGTGGCAGAATATGAAGCTTTGTTGATAGGTTTGAAATTAGCTGCAAGACATGGAATCAAGTGTATCATAGTTATTGGAGACTCAAAATTGGTAGTATCTCAGATCAGATCCAAGTATGCTTCCAAGAATCATAGATTAAAAAAAATACCAAAAAGAAGTTTGGGATGAATTAGAAAGTTTTGATGCATTTGGTATTGACTGGATGGATATGAGCCAAAATAGAATGGCAAATTTGTTGGCTAACATTGCCTTAAGGCCAGAAGATATTACTTTTGCTGGAATTTGTGAAATAGAAGTTCAGATTAGGCCTTCAATACCAGACAATGTGGATAGTTGAAAGGTATTTGATGATGATGTGGATATTTTGAGATTCTTGTATTGTGAGATAGATCTTAAAAATAAAGAGATAGATTTATGTAATTATGTGAAAACCATTGATGGAAAAGATACTGTCTTAGGAAAAGAAGTATTGCATTTGAAGTCAAATAAAGTCCCAAAGGGACTAGTTGTTTTAGAAAGAGCCTTTGAAAATAAGGATAAACCATACTCTACTACATGTGTAAATAAGTCCAAAGATTTGGAGGAGGTAAATGTGGGAGCAGAGGAAGTTCCTAAAAAAAAATTTATTGGTAAAAAATTGTCACCCAAAGTTAAGGAGAATCTGAATAATCTTTTGAGGAAGTACAAAAAGGTCTTTGCATGGACATATGATGATATGAAAGCATATAATGAGGAGCTATTCCAACATGAGATCCCATTAAAGGAAGATTCCAATCCTTTTAGACAAAAGAAAAGGCCCATAAATCCCACCCTAAGGCCCAAAATGGAGCATGAATTGAAGAAGATGAAAGATGATGAGATATTAAGCCCATTTGAAATTCTTCCTGGGTTTCCAATTTAGTCCCTATCAAGAAGAAGAATGGGGATATAAGGTGGTGTGTGGATTTCAAAAACTTTAATATATCTTCCCTAAAAGACAACTATGCTCTCCCCAATATGGAGAATATGTTGCAGAGAGTCACTAGATGTGAACTGATGTCTATGTCAGATGGATTCTCTGGGTATAACCAGATAATGGTCAAGGAGTCAGAGTAGTTTAAAACTACTTTTAATACACCATGGGGAACGTATGTATATGTTAGAATGCCTTTTGGTTTAATGAATACTGGGGCCACTTTCTAGAGGGTCATGGATGTTGCATTCTCAGATTTCTTGGAAAAATTTCTTGAGGTTTATTAGAATGACCTCACAGCCTACTCAAAGAAGGAAGAAAAACATTGTAAACATCTGGAGAATATTTTTGAAAGAGCTCTGGAATTTGGGATTTCTCTAAATCCCAAGAAATGCATATTTGGAGTGAGAGAAGGTAAATTATTGGGGCATCGTATTTCAAAGGAAGGGGTTATAATTGATCTAGATAGGGTAGCTTCTATTGACCAGGTACCCCTCCCATGAAATGTTAAAGGAAATCAATATTTCTTTGGCCAGGTAAACTTTCTCAGAAGATTTGTTACAAACTTTGTTGAGAAAAGTAGGACAATTTCCAAAATGCTGAAGAAGGATGCAAAAATGGAATGGGATGGAGAATGCACCCAATATTTTCAAGAAATAAATAAATCTATCAAAGATGCCCCTATCCTAAGAACTCCTAACTATTCAAAGCCTATGAACATTTTTTCATTTTCATCTTGTCATACTATTGCTGCTATGTTGTTGCAAAAAAATGAAGAGGGGTTTGAACAACCCATTTCCTTTTTTAGAAAATCATTATAGGCTACAGAGCTCAAATATGATATAAATGAGAAAAAATCCTATACATTGGTGAAGGCTATGAAATCTTTTAGATGTTATTTGATAGGTGCTATTGTAGTAGCCTATGTTCCCTTAGCAGTAGTTAAGGACATCTTCACTTAGCAAGAGGTGTCAGGAAAAAGATGTAGATGGATCAATAGGATTCTGGAGTTTAATTTAGAAATTCAAATCACTAAGTTGGTCAGAGGAATGATTTTAGCAAAATTGATGTCTAACAAAAACTTGGATGTGAACCATATCAATACCCTAGAGGAGGAACAAAGACCTTTTATCTGTAACCTTGACCACTGTGATTGGTACAAAAATATTATTTATTACTTGCAAAGAATGAACTGTCCACATGGGAGGGATGAGAATAAGAAATGGACCTTAAAGCTACTAGAAATCCAATTTTCTCTGATCAGAGATGAGTTGTGGTGGTGGAATCCGGAAGGAATTCTACTAAAGTGTGTTGATAGAGAACAAGTAGACATGATCCTGTAAGAAGTGGACAATGAAGTGTGTGGTGGCCATTACATGGCCAAGACTACTACACATAAGTTTTTAAGAGCAAGATTCTAGTGACCAATTATTTTTAAGGATGCTCATCAGCTAGTTAATAAATTTGATGCTTGCCAACATTTCTCTGGTAATCTAAAATTCTCAGGTAATGTACATCTTACACCAGTGGAAGTTCAAGCCCCTTTTCAGCAATGGGGTATTGATTTTATAGTAGAAATAGCTACTAAATCTAGTGGAGGACATGCATGGATAATTGTAGCTACTGACTACTCTACTAAGTGGGTTGAAGCAATCCCCAATAAAAGAGAAACTAGTAAAGTAGTAATTGATTTGTTGTTGAAGAACACAATCACCAGGTCTGGGTGCCTAGAGAAAATAATATCAGACAATTCTATGTGTTTTAAGTCTCAGGAGTATATCAATTTTTGTTCTGAATATGGCATTCATACATCTTACTCTGCACCTTACCACCCATAGGGGACTGGCCAAGTTGAGTCCACCAATAAAAGGTTGCTTAAGATCATTAAGAGAGTTTTGGATACAAATAAGAAGGCATGGGACTTAACGCTAACAATGGCTATCTGGGAAGATAGAGTGACATCTAAAAAGGCCATATGATGTGCACCCTTTTGATTTAGTCTATGTGATTCAAGAAATATTGCCCCAAAATAATTTTATGCAAATGTACAAGTGTTTCCAAATATATGATGATGACATTGACAGTGATATGCAATTGAGAATTGATGACCTGGTGGAATTGGATGAAGCTAGGAGGGAAGCTTTTGTGAAAAATGCTAAACTTCAATTGTAGGTAAAAAACTTGTATGATAAAAAGGCAATCTCAAGACATTTTTGTGTGGGATATTATGTCCTAATGTGGAATGCCAAATCAGAAGATAAAGGAAAACATGGAAATTTTGACCCAATCTTGCTGGGACCATATACTGTCCATGAGAGGTATGGAAAAAATTATTATTTATTGAAAGACCTTACTGGTATCATTTTAGAACTGCCAGTTCATGGACAGTTCTTGAAGTTATACTTCTTTTGAAGTCTAATCATCCATGAACATTAGGTTGTGTATATAGTGTGCTCTTTATGTCTTAGTTTAGTTTGTCTTTCTATTGTGTGAGTAGCTTAGTTTTTTCTAGTTGGTTGGTCTACTTCACCTGAGATTATAAATTCTTGCAATACCTGCAAAAGGTATTCATCCCCAGAAAGAGCCACTGTTAGGCCTAGTTAAAATTTTTCAAAAATAACGAGTGGTTTCTATTTTTACATTACCTTTTTGTCACTTAAGTCATGTGTCCACCATGTGTTCTTTTAAAAGGGCCCATGTTCAATAGTTTGTAAATTCCTAACGCCTTGGCACTTTATTAATCCCTATATCTAAAAGCCCAAAATCTTTATTAAATGATTATGTGTCAAGATTTTATGTTTTAATCTAACGGTCCACTTAATAACTTAGTCTCGAGATGCACAAAATCTATCTTATAACTCATTAAGCGGTGATGAAACATGTCTTTGGCAGGTCCAGAACCAGTTAAAGCTTTAGTAAAACAATGTGCACTTCCTATTTCATCCAATGGTCCACTTAATGGCTTACTCTCAACATGATCAAGATCTATCTTATAAGTCGTTAAGTCTGAATGATGTGTGTCCCTACAGTGACGTGGGCCCTGTTGCAAGGTTTGATGGAGATTAAAGTGCAGATAGATTTAACGGTTAGCTTAATTGCTTATGATCAAGATGCGCACCATATAATATGTAATTCATTAAGAAGTGATGACGTGTGGCAGTTTATGGGCCCAAGATTTGTGAACAACTGTTGTTAAACTGCAATTAGATTACCTTTTGATCCAACGATTGACTTAATAGCTTAATCCAAAGATCTGTAAGATTTATCATTCAAATCATTAAAGCATGCTTCTACATTTCTTGGAGATGATGTGGAATCCTTTAATAGTAAAGGTGATCACAGAGTAAAGGGATGATAGTTTAGAAAAGATCTATTGGATAACTTGATTTCTTAATAAAAAATTATTTGAGATCTAACATGTAAGCCATTAAGTTGTGATTCCATGTGTCCCAATGGGTCTGGCTGAGATTTTTAGAAATGAGTTAAAGGTGCAGCATCTAAAATATGATCTGATGATTGAATTAATTGCCTAATGGTAAATTTATTGAGATCTAATGCTTAATAAATTAAGTCGTGCTAACACATGGCAATTGATGGGCCCAGTGCATCGCAAGGATAAGGTAAAGAGGATGCAGTTTGAGAAAGATAGGATGACTCTCTTAATGAATTAAATTGAAGATGAGGAAGATCTAGCGTATAAGACATTAAGTGGTGTTGATGCATGTCCAAGTTTCTAAATTTGCATCTACAGTTAAGAAAGTCTGGGTAAAGTAACTAGTGGCCAAGTTAGAAAGGATCGAACGACTGACTTAAAGGCTTATGGGGAAAATGCACAAGATCTAATGTTTAAGTGATTAATTCATGCTAACACATGTATAGGATGAATAGTGGTTTTTGTAAAGTGATGAGAGCCACACGATAAGATGAGATGCTAATTATATCTACAGTTCAAATTTAAAATTTCTGAATGGTTTCAGTGAACTATTAAGCCGTGAGTTTCAAACCAAATGAATTCATTATAGAGCATGTGGCCATATCAGTTAAAATTCAATGCAAGAGATTGATTTGATTGAAGCATATAATTCATTACTAGAGTTCTAAGTTTCCATAACCATCAAAGTGATTGAAGAGAAAATCAAAGTTGCAACAATCTCGCACTCTTTGTAAAAAATTGCAGAATGGGTAAGTTTTCTGTTGAAACATAAAAATTCATGCTTATAGTAGGGTTTAAAATTCTTAAAGATAAATAGAGTAATGATACAGTCTGATACTGTTACTATAAGAAGCCCTAAGTTCAGAAAATGGCCCCTAGGATTGAGTTCACTGGTAAAGTAGATTACTAAGATAGAATTGTGCGGGATGATCTTATACAACAGTTGAATGGATCTACCAATGACTCTACCCAAATAAAAAGAATGGTTCCTGTAAGTCCTCATTTTAGAGTCAGGGAGGGTTTATATGACATGGGAAGATGGGAAAGGGATGCCAAGGTTAGCATAAGTGGTCTTAGTCTATTCAAAATTTCTTTCGGCCAAAGAAATGCTCCTACCCTAGACTATAATATATGGGATCTAGATGTAGGAAAATTAATAGTTCCTAGAGTATTTATGGACACAGATTTGTTAATTACAATAGCCAAAGCCTATGATAAGGTGTCTAAGGTTTTAGAGACATAGAGGGGAACATATTATTGAGTGTTACAGCTGATGAAATTAGAAAACTTTTGAACTTGAGTGACCTTTCTGTTCAGATGGATGATATTGATTTTGAACAGTTCACAGAGTTGTATAAGAATCAAAGGGAATACTTCAAAAATGAGTCCTTAAAAGGGTATTTCAATAAGATAAGGGTTTTAATTTTAGTAGGCCCTAACACACTAGAGTCCTTCAAACTAGATTATTTTAATGGCAAGGCTATATTGATATATAGTTCCCTGTGTCATGTTTAGGGAAAAGATGAGGAGACAAAAATGCATGTTCATTTTATGCTTATGATGGTTCAGATTTTGCATCTATATTTGTTTATTATTTTTTACTATGATAATTAAATATCCAACTTGGTGCATCAAGCTCTGGTAGGCATAAAACATTCTAAGATAGCCAACCCAATGAGATGGTATTCTATGATGATGCATATGATCTTATTTAATAATGTCGACTATTTTCAAGAAGAAATGGATCTTACCAAATTTAAAGATGATGAGGAATTTCTAGTTAAATTATGGAGTAAAAATTTATCTTAGGATAGGAAAGAGGCTAGTTTTATCAATTTTTATATATGCTTTGGCTCTAGGCTCAGAGCATTGTTATGTATATATAACCCTAGGATTTAGACAGATGTGTTGAAACTTTTGAGACCATTGGAGTATACTACAAAGATGCAGATTTTTCACAATTAGGCTGACTTCATTCTTTATCTTGTCTCAACAGTTATTAGGGTTTATGGTTTTAGAGGAACTCCAAATGTACACCCTTATAAGGTTCCACTCAAGATTGGCCTGGCAGAAATTCTTAGACAACTAGGTGGGTTGCAAGAGGAAGCTTTGACTAGAAAGATGAAAGGTAGTATTTTCCCTACCATTACAAAAGTTCACCATTTCATCATTACCACAGGGGGATGGGCCCAATTTGACAAATAATTGGATCCATATCAGTTAGTAACATCAGTGGTAAGATGTACATAACAATGAGGGATTCATCATTGATATGTTCAAGAAAAGAACTAAATGTTTGGCTCTAGATCATCAATTTAATTTCTGTAAAGATATAATTAGAAATGAAATTGATCTGATCAAACAAGAGATCAAGAAGGAAAAATGGTTAGTATATAAGAAATATTTAGATTTTATCCATCATTTTGACAAAACATATGATCCCTTGAAATTATTTATGCCTTGGGCAAAGAAGGTAGAATCCTTGATGAGCATGTTTGAAGACATTATGCAAGCCTTAGACCAAAAGAAGAAGAAGGTGATGGAAACAAAACCAGAAAAGGGTAAGTCTATTCTGAGTAGAGCTTCATAGGGAAGGGTTGTTCCACCAGGGAAATATGTGGTGTACCAACAAAGAGGATATAGCACAATCTTGTCTAGAGTTGAAAAGAATTCTGATCAAAAGGGGAAAAGGTGAGTAGACACCAGTACCCAATCATTGCCATCTACATAAAGGAAAAGGGTGGAAGGTAAGGATCAACAAAAAGGTGATATTTATTCCCCTTCCTAGTATCCCCTACAAATGGATGAATAGGCCATTGATGAAAAATTGGTGCAAATGGGAAGTACAAGACATGTCTTTGTTACAGCCCAATAACTGCAAGGAGTACCAGAGGCACCCAAACAAGTTGCAATGGATCTAATAGTAGATGAATTTTCTGGAAAGGAGTTGGACCCTATCACTAAACAGGCTGGTGATGATTCTTGTCTGATGACCAATTTGTTAAAGCTAGGGACTTTATCTAGTTCCTTTGGAGAATTCATGTTAATGAATTTAAAGAGAAATGTCAAAATTTGTAAGATGACCAACTTGATAGGGATATAGATGAAATTGAAAAGGAAGTGAAACAAGAGATGATAGATAAGTTTGATAAGATCACTCCTGAAGAAGGCAGAGAATTAGTGCAGAAAGAAGGAGTCCTCATTCTGCCACAATGGGATCTTGCTGATGCCATTGTCTTTGATGCTATTAGGAAAGAGACCAAACCACTGCATACTAGTAGAACATCTACTAGTGTAAAATTTAGTGAAGACCATGTAGCACTAGTAATTTGGTCTTTAAAGAAGAAAGACAATAAGAAAACAGGTAAAGATGACCATGTTGAATAGTCAGGTAGCCTATTAGTAAAGATATTTGCAAGTGCCTTAGGGGTAGAAGCAACTAGCATTACTCTGGAGTCAGCAAAATTTGGTATGAAAGTAGCTAAGAAACAAGAAGAAGAAATCAAGAGCTTGAGGGAAAAATATGGAATAGTCATGAAAGCATATAATGATGAAAGGGTAAAGTCTATTGAAAAGTACAAGAAAATTTCCATCCTGGAGGGAAAAAAAATATCCCAATTTACTCCTCAAAGGATGATATCACAAGACCCACATCATCCTGGTACATATAGCCCAATTATAACTTTCCCTCCTTTTCCTATGCGATCTAGTCCTGTTACTCAAACTGACTTCAAATTAGAAAAAGAAAAACTAATTGCTAAAAGGACCAGATTGGAAGAATCAAGGAAGAAATGTCTTGAAGAGTCTGTAGCATTAAAAGAAGAAGAGGCATGGGTCCAACAAAGGTACTATGATAAAATACATTCCACCCTCATGTAATGTACTAAGGAAATAAGATTGCTACCCTTTATATGCTAGGAAAAAATATTATTAGCATAATAAATGAATATGATACAGACAAGGATCAATGGGGCTTGATCATGGATAGATGGAAAGGAAAGAAGGCTGATTTGAAAGTATTCTATTCCATATCCAAGGAAGAAAACAATGTTGATATTTTTTTAACCAGTACTTATAAATGCTTGAAATTAATGGTGGACATGGACATCAAGATAAACATCATCATAAAAAAGATAAAAGCTTTGAGGAGAGAATATTCAAAGGATAGATATGAGATGTTTCCTAACATTTTCAAGAAGAGTGGTGACATAAAGAGTGAAGCATTGTGGTTAAGACAAATGAATGAGGCTTTGTCCACTAGGACTAAGAACATTATTACTTTGGAAAGCACGGTTTTGTTTGTCCAAACTGTGGAAATTATTAGAATAGCCAGGGAATTTTTTGAATTATGGAAAGAGGAGATTGAGAAGGAAAGTATCAATTGGGATGAAATTAACAGAAAATAATATGAATTCGTTGGTTATGATTGGCCAAGTGATGAGGTGTATACCTCCTGGAAGGAAAAATATGATACAGTTGATCAAGGAGAAGGTGGCAGTGTGTGAAAAACAACAATTGGTAGTGTTCCTGATTGGTGAATGAAATAGACAAAGGTAAAGATCCTACCTTAATAAGAACAAGGAAAACATATTCCAGGTGGCTACTTCCCAACAAATTTGAAGTAGTTACAAGCACCCAGGCGGTCAGAAGACCAAATATGTTGAATATATATTGTTACAAAAGTGGTTATCACTTCATTTGTTATTTTTTATTTTTGTTGAGTAATTTGTTTTATCCTTATTCCATGTGATCCATAGCTTTTTGAAATCCAATTCTATAAAATGATTCCCAAGATCATTGGAAAGGGATGGAAAATTTAGATTGTAAGGAATTTCGCAAAGTTTCAGTCAAGGGAGAAATATAGTGTAGGTTGTACTAGATAGTTTTGATAATTAGAACTAAAGCTGAGAGATCTTTTGTAGGTTATTGAAGAGGTTATCTTTGAGTACATTCTATATGCTGGAATATGATTCTCTAAACTTAATACAAAGATCTGGATTCCAATTTCTCCTGTGTTATGTGTCTTGTGAGTTATGAATTTTCTAATTCATTATCATAGAATTTATCTATATTTATGTACTTATTTGAGAGTTCTAATCTAGGATAATATTAAATGAGGCTCTGATTAATGCATAGATTCATTTGACATATGCTAGGATTTTATTGGTAGTAGGGGTTTAGGATAATTGTTTGTATGGCCTAGAATCTTTGATGAATATTTATTTCAGTATATTGTATTTGAATCAGAGTGTAGCCCAAAGGATAAAGCACTTAGCTAAAGATGATAAGTTCCATGCTATTGCATAAATAGTTGCATATTGACTATGTTCTCCTATAAACAAATATTAAATCCATTAATTTTATATTTGTGAAATTTTATTGTGAATTCCTATCGCATGCTTCATTTCATGGTTGATGTTCAATGGGTAATTAGCCAATTATCTAGTATCTCTCGGTTATGTTGAGTTATTGTGAGATTACTGCTTGATAATACCATATAGAGATACCAGAAGGTATTATAGGTTATCCCCCCCTTGGTTTAGCAACATAAAAAGAAACCAACAGTGAGTTCTCAAAATTTTGAAAATGCAAAATCATTTTTAAATGAAAAATGATTTCTTTTTTCAAAAAATAAATTTTGGAAACTTTATCTTGCGAAAATCAAAAATATTTCAGAGTCTTATCTCCTTTAGTTTCTAAATAACACATTTTTTAATTTTAAAATGAAATAAATCTGTAATTTTAGAAAGTTACCCAAATTCTCTCTAGTCTCTCATGAACTCAACTATCGATCTTGATTTTTCCAGATTGATCTTGATCATTCATCCTACCTAGAATTCCTATATAAACCCCCATTTTCTGTCATATATCATCAATCAGCTTCATATTAAACTTATGCTGCAAGCTTTTATCAAGTCTCTTATCTAGTAATCAATTTCTTGGATCTTTGATTCAAGGTTTCATCGGAATCACAACTAAGTGCCAAACCTCAACAAAGAGAAGAGAATTAGTAGAAGTACAAAGTATTGGATGGTTTTATTTGATTTAATTAGTTTATTTCATTTTTATCATCTATGCTTTCTTTCTGTTATTTGTAGGGATTAACTGATTTAGTAGTTTAGTATTTTGAATAATTGTTGCTATTAATCTTTCTTGTTTAGCTTGTGCAGAAAAACCCTACGAAATTTTTGTTTGCCCGATGTGAATGAAGAGCCCAACAATGCTTGAAGACAACCAAACTTTCATTTATTGTCTCGTCCATATGGCCAATATTTTTCTTTCCCATATTCATAATCTATTTGTATTACCAAATGGTTTGCAGGTTTCATACATTTGAAAGTTTACAAGGGCTTCCATCAAGTCCACTTTATGCATGTCATGTTCAATGCTTTTGAAATCTATTATGATATTCATGAAAACATGCCCTGTCTTTATTTCCACATAATTACTTTCTTTTTATATTAGTTTCTTTTCAAGTTTAAATTAGTTTTTCTTTTTAGTTTTCAAATTAGTTCTTAATTTTCATTTTTAAATTAGATTTTATTTTTAGTCTTTAAATTAGTTTTCCTTTTTAGTTTAAATTAGTTTTTCTTTTAGTTTTAATTAGTTTTTCTTTTAGTTTAAATTAGTTTTTAGATTTTTTTAGTTTTTAGTTTTTAATTTACAGTTTATAGTTTATAGTTTTTAGCTTTTAGTTTTTAGTTTTTAGTTTTTATTAGTTTCTGGTTTTTAGTTTTTAGTTTTTTAGTTTTTCTTTTAGTTTTAATTAGTTTTAGTTTTTCCTTCACTTTTCTTGTCGTGTGTTGGACTAACATGGGTAGAAGCTGCTAAGGATGCATAAGAGTCAGAATGATCGTTGAGGTAATGATTTAAAAATTTAAAAAAATAAAAAATATGCAAAACAGTGATCAAGGTGCACTCTACAAACTTTTTTTATTTTATTTTCGTGCACTTTCAATCTTACTGTGACAAATTTCAATTTAAACATATAGCTTAATCAGGGAGACCTCTTTTTTTGTGAAAAAAGGTACTAGGCCTATGCTCTCACCTTTCTCAAGGTGATCAGAATGCAAACATACTAGATTTCCATTAGATTAAAGGTCTAAGAATGAACACCATGTCCATTATGTTTTAATAATAAAGTTAATAGGGATATGCTCTCACCCTTGTTAGGGTGCTCAAACTTGTAGACCTATCTTTATCTCATTTTATTTCAGTAGTGCATTTATATTAATCCATAGCATGCCTACCTCTTGAGTTTGTCCTTAATGAGACTGGTGAGAGGGAACAACCCAAGTGGGATACAATTTCTTTTGCTACAATATTCTAACCCACGATAAAATAAAATACATTCATCCTTAATGGAGTGAATGAAGGAAAGGGCTTTAGTATGATACCTCCTCTAGTAGTCCTTTGGTATTGTGCAAAATCATGTTTTTATGCATGTAGGAGGCCTTTGTAATGGGGGTTAGACTCAAATATTTTTGAACAGAATCTTGACTAAAACCCAAATAATTTATAAGCTTGCCCTTTCAAACATAAACCCAAATCTAACCATAGGTAGCTTGAATGGATTGTATTCTTGTATAAAGGCCTATGAAAACATTCAAGAACATATACTTAGTGTGTAGATCTTAGGAATATCTTTTCAAGTGTATGTTGTGTTTGGTTATTTTCTTATCTTTCTTTTTTTTAATCCAAATTCAATTTATTCACAAGTGTTGTCAATAATCTTTACCTCTAATTTCAGAAGTTCACCATCAAGGATTATAGGTCCTTAGAATCAAGAATTAAAAATAAACATCATAAGTCTTAATCATAGATATAGATCTTTCTCTATCATACTTTAGCATAAAGACACACTTCAATTTTGGAAACCTTGTCATATCAATTTGAATCACACTCCAAACACTTCAAACCAATAGAAAGATGCCCTTCCATACCCTTTTGGTTAGAGACCAGTAACCCAATATAAAAAAATAAATAGCTCATATGAAATGTACTTCAATCCATTTCCTCCATACAAAGAAGAAAAAGAACCCAACTACTATGATGACATAGACCCTTTAGTCTATTCAGACAGTTTCCCTAAATTGGCACATGAACAATTACAAACTGATATCCTCATGCAACAAGTGTCAGACCAGCAAACTCAACTAAATGATCTTTAAAATGAAATTCAAATATAGACGACCTATATCCCTACCCTATTCACTATATGCCTCTGATCACATCACATATCAATGAACATCCCCTTATTTCCTCAAATCTACCACTAAGGATTTCCCAAATAAAATACAATAAATAATATGTCATCCTTTCAATATCAATCAATCGTTATCAATAAACAACCTATTATAGCACATGTTCAATAAAAAATGAATTTTACAACATACAAATGTCAATGTGGTATCACCAACAATAACCCTCAAGAAAAAAATTCCAATCTAATCCTTTCAACCATTTGCGTCAAAAACTGGTTGACAGACATTGTCTTATTGTTCAACATAATCAAAATCACCTATCCATGTCTATAAATGACACATTCCAAAATACTCACACTAATGACACATCCCCCTCCCATGAACAAGTTGTCTCTCAAGAACCCTCCATATTTCCTACCATTCCTTCATGTCCCAAAGAATCACAAGAGAAATCTTTTTCATTTCCATCAAATGATATATCTAGTGATGAGACCTCCCAAGGGATATCCATAGTCAATCCAAGGCCACCATATGTTCCATTCTTAGAAAAAACCACTCCAGAGAGTCTCATTCAAAGTCCTTCTCCCTCATATCAAAATATTAAACCCCTCCAAGAATCCACCATACATATACAAATGTATACCCCATGTCAAGAGGATGATCAAAAGCACAAATAAATGAGTCCTCAAATAAATCATGATCAAGATCCCAACAATGACCAAATCTATCTAGTTTTTTACAAGACCCCATTTTACTTGAACTTCATGATGATCCTGCTATCCCTATCCCTCCTATCCAAGATTATCCCCTTCCATCTCATCAACAAAGTGTCCTTCCAAGTACCATTGGAATTCTACTTCCTAAGAAACATCATGACCTCCCTTCCATTCTTTCTAATGATTCTATTCAAATTCAAGAGAACACTCTTAAAATAGAGTCTTATGGTTGTCTTCCCAGTCAAGGTCAACATATCCCTTCACCTTAATATCTACCACTACAAGATCCCATAATCCCTCTAGATCCTCCTCATGAGTCTACCATTCCTTCACCTCTATGTCCTAATACTACATACCCTCCACAACATCCTATCCTAGGAAAATGATACTCCCATTTCTAGGATGTCAGATCAAGACTCTATTATCCTTTCTAGTCCCTTGCATGATCCCAAAACACATATGCAATTTGTTCTTGAAACCCATACATGTCAAATGGGTTCCTCTACTTCTATCTAGTCATGTCTAATCCATGATCCTAATTGTTCTCCAAAATATCACATCACCCTTACAAAAGCTTATAATGAGCCCCCTACATATAAAATTGGGTCATCCACTTTCATTTAGGCTAGTAGAGTTCGTGATCCTATCATGCCTTACATACCTCCTCCACCTCAAAATAGACTTGCATATTTCTACCAAAGTAACACATATCCGTTTTCTAAGAAGGTCTTCTAAATCATGTTCTATCAACTAAAAGGGTTGGGCATCCATGAACAAGGCATATTGGAACCCCGTTATATAATTAAAAACCCCAAAAATTATGGCCTGGGCTACAAGGCTCACACTCAAGATGTTGGTACCATTCATACATTATATATTCCTCAATCTAAACCAAAGCATACATTAAAGCCTTCAAACCGGTTTCCATCCATCTTAGGTCCATATATTCCTCCATCCACTAGCTCACCATCCACCTATCCTACCCCAAATCAATATTAACAAAGGTACACATCCTTGGAAAAATTTCTACCACATATCTGCATAAAATCTCTATATCATTCCTATCCATCCACAAATACCAATACCTTAGGATGTAACTTGGATTCCAATCACAAGGTCCATAAGTCAAGAAATCTACATGCAATCAATGATCAACATGTGAAGTCTAATCAGCATGTAAAAACAAAGAAAAAAATGATCCAAAAGGAAAGATAAATATCCAAAAGGCTACAAAGCCCCCTTGTGAAAAAAATGAAGTCAAGAAAAATATGGGTTCCTAAATCTCTTGTAAAAACAATGTGTTACAAGGACCCACAAAAGAATAAAAAATCAAAATCCATGTGGATTCCCAAGAGGCTTCTTTAAGTATAGTTTCCCAAAGAGAAATTTGAGTTGGCATCTAAAATTTCTATCCGTCCATCCAAAAATATTCCATTTACTTCCAAATCCATTTTGAATCTTCGTCTACCAAAGTCAAAACCCACATTCACTTCTCCATCAAAAACTAAATCTCCAAAATCCACTTTTCCTCCATTACTCCACTACCCTTCAAGGTGTGTGTCAATTTTGACCTTGTCACCCTTTCCATATAATCCTAGACAAGTCTTCCAATACCCCATCTATTGATCAACTATTTTGTTTTATCCTTCAATACCCCATATCCAATCCTTTGCATAAACCCTTATCCCACTTCACCCACTTCACCCAACCATCCATTTTCATCTCCCTTTGTTATTACCTTACCAACATCTTTAAGAATACCACCAAAATCTATGGTTTATTATTTCATATCTTTCAAGAGTACTATTCGAGGATAAAGATGCTTGATTCCTTCCTCTATGTTCTATCCTGAGTCTATCATCTTCCCAAAAAGTCAAAATGTCAAAAACAATCATTGCCTTGAAAAAAACCTAGAAAATAGGCATCTTGGTAACACAACAAAAATGGGAAATAATTTCATCTACTTGTGAAAACCTTGCAAACAGATGCTTTGGGAAAGTACCATGATGAAACCATGGAAAATGAGCATCATGTATAATCTATGAACTTCTTACATTACATACTTGGGGGAATATTTCATCCATATTTTACCATCATATCATATCCCTTTAATTTATGTCATTATCATATGTCCCTCATATCCCTTATCTAATCAACATTCATATCCTTTTCTTTCCCAACTTTGATCTTGAAAAGGCTATAGATCTTTCTAGAAGCATCACATGTCCTATCTGCTTCATGTTATCCACATCCCTTTGGTCCATATCCCTTATATTATTCACATTCCTTTCATCTATGTACCTTATATTACCCACATCCCTTTACTCCATAATGTCTATCTTATCACAAACTCCAATCCATATCCCTTCCCCTTGTCCATTATTGATCTTGCTTTTCCTATCATTATCCCATCCAAATCTATCTCTTGGTCTTGATGTAAAAAAAGGATGTAAAAATGAAAAATATGTTTTTCAAAAATATTCTTGACATTTCATTTTCTATGCATCACATGTAATATAGTGCAAAAAGAATCATTACCCTATCTTTTCATTCCCTTAGCTTGGTAAATACATGTTATCCCATTGCTTGGATAGTCCTTGGCCCCAAACTACTTCATTGTCATAATAAGCAACCTTTGGCCTTCATCCATCTACTAGTTCATCCATCAATCCATAATTTCCTGGCCTTGCTAGACATTGGGGGAAGTCAAAATGTCCTAAAAAATCTCTACACATTAAATAAAGTGCTAAAAAAAATCCAAGAAAATTGAATACTGCCCTGAAAAAATTCCAATTTTTTTTCCATAAAATCCCTAAAATTTGCATAAAGTCCTGAAAAAACTCCCAAAAAATAAATTTCAAAACATCTTAAAAAAATTCCAAAAAAATAAATATGAATACGTCCTGAAAAAATTCAAAAAAATCAAATAAGTCCAATAAAAAAATCAATAAAAAATCACATAACGTCCCCAAAAAATCCAAAAAATGTAAAATGTCCTAAATAAAGATCAACAAAATTTAAAAGATCCTAAAATAATCCTAAAAAAAATAAAACACATAAAAATTAATCTAGGGTAACTATGTTTGGGGTGTCTGTGATAAGGGCCTTCACCTATGTGATAAGCCGCACATACCTCAACTCCAAACATATGAGCCCATTGATGGACCAAAGCTATTAGAAAATCTCCAGAAGAAACAAATCAAAAAATCAAAACATACCAAAAATCCTTGCAATAAAATCATCTTTGTCATGACAAGTAGAAAGTAATGATAAAACATCAAATGGAAAATCAAAACAATGAGCTTACTAAATTAGTAGTGGACTCATGAGACACATATTTTCGATAATCCAATCTATCATCTATCAATCAATCAATCAAATCAATCAACCAATTGATTGTCTCATACAATGATGAATACACTCGAAACTAGACAGACCAGTCTCATACGAGTAATCCATTCCTGTAACCAAACTCATCCACATATGATCAAACATCAAAATCAATCCAAATAATTATCAGTAAGGTTGTTGAAAAATTCATTCTTGTCAGTATTTTATCAGTTTATCTTTCGTGATTGTATTCCTATGCTCCTCATGGATACCAATAGGTGGTGAGAGTGGTCGAGATGGTTCATAATCATGTTTTCTTTGTTTGTTGTTTATGTGGTGTTTCAATAAAGTTCTGGGGAAAGGATAATTTAGGGTGAATTGTTGGAAATATTTAGGTTAGGGACTGAGAGGGGAGGGTGAATCAGTACTTCAAATAATTCACACTTTTGACCTATCAATCTCAAACTTATACACTTATGTCTACCAATACCGATATATGTTTTTCCTTTAACTGATAACTGCTGCAATATTAATCGATAACTTGCAAATTAAAAAACATGTGATGCATAAATATTCAAACACTTAACACAATATTTTGGTGTCACAAAAAACCCTTGGTGAGAGGCAAAAACTATGGAGGGGATGAGACCCACAACTTATCACTGCAATAATAAGGTGCCTAGTTAAGAGCTTACAAAAAGAATTGTTAAATACTACCCAACTATGGGATTTACCTAGAGACCTATTAAATTATTATAACCTATTAGGAGTAACCTGGTTAGAGAATTTTATCCCCCTTATACAGTGGTCACCATGTTAAAGGATTTACAATAACTTCCTAAATAGAACTTCTAAGTCTAGTTAGAGACTACTTGATTAAGAGATTTCACAATCTTGTTACTAAACTATAAAGAATAAATTAACAAGAAATTTAACTTTTGAATTCTTTCTCCTAAAGCTTGTCATATATTTTTCTTCTATGTTCCTTCTCTAATTTACACTTCTCTTGGCTTCACCAATACTTGTTCATACTTATGCACTGTCGCTTCTTTCTTCTACTCTCCACTATGTATATTACTCTGTCTGATCTCCTTTAAAAGTATTTGCCTGACCTAATTAGGTTTTCTTGATTCTTTCATAGGCCATTTTGATAATAGGATGTCATCCTTGATCTTAGTATTTTCTTCTCCCTTCGTCGATAAAGCTTTCTGATAAACTTTTCCAAAAAAACATAACCTTTTTCTCGATAGACTATTCTCACTTGATAGTAATCTATACTTGATGTTAGTTTCCAACAATGAAAATCTTATCAAAATCATTCATTATCTTGTGGAGGATTTTTTCAAGTAACAATATCCTCCTTTGGCATTGATGGAAAACCTTTCTATCATCATTCTTCTTATTGTTCTCCATTCGATGTGTTTCTCCCCATTTTCCTATACTCTCTTCATCTTCATCTTTTTCTTTCTGCTTCTTCACCACTCCCATTATCTTATCACACCCATCTTCTTCATTCTCCCCTATTATTCATTCTCCCTATTTGACAACAATCTAAAAGGTGACCAAGATATGTGACTATTATGTTATTAGTTTTTTTTTGCTCCTTCCGTCTGTACTTTCCCCAAACTTGTATTCCATCATTTATGTAGGTAATTGATTGTTGTGATATGACTCTTCACATTTATAATTATGTCAGTAATATCTTGGTTATCATGCATGTCTACTGTGCTCAGCAGGTTAGATGTAGCTTGTATCTGTTTCTGCATCATATCCATAAATATACTTATCATACATGATTCCTCAATTGATGTATTATTACCTTTAAGTATCTTCTTATTTATCTTAGTTGCTTTAGTTAATTTCTCATTTATATCCTCCAGTCTCTCTAATAACATTTCTATGATTTTATTTATGTTTCTGTTTGTAAATGATATATGTTGTATTTTTACTCTTATTTATGCTTTAATATTGTCATTGTTTTTTATTGTGTCAACAAATGTCGTTAACTACTTTTTAACTGATGCATTATCATCAATAGTGATTGTCAATAGTAATCTTTAAAATGTGTCAACTGTTCTCTTCATGATTTTATTCTTCTATTTCTCCCTTAACTATTTCTCTATAGTTTTCCTTTTTTTGCATTTATCCACATATAATAGTTGTTCCTTATAATGTATCTTATTTGGATCTTTCTTCAAAATTATAAAGTTGGGTCTTTCATCTAATTCTTCTATTTCTTCACTTTCTAAATCTTTGTTTCTGTTCTCTTGTGTTGGTGTAATCATTGTCATACTTTGTAAAGTTCTTGCAACTGGCTCTTCCTTAATTTATGTTATCTCACTGATAGTGGGTGCTATATCGGTAGGATGTATTTCATGTTCTTTTCCTTTGTATTCATTTGTATTCTCTGGTATAATTTATTCCTCAAGATATTCATCTTCCTCAATACTTGTATCATCATCAGATTCATCTTGTATTTCAATAGGTTCATCCTCTTGTCCTTCTTCAAATATTATCGAGGTGTCTTCTCTTTCTATAGTAAAAATCATGTTCTATTTCTATAATGTCTTCTTCTACTTCTTCCTGTAATCCTGCTAGTAACTTGTTTGTTATGCTCTTCTTAAGAAATCTATTTTCATATTTCGTCATCAATAAATCAATCTCCTCAACAATTTTTTCTAGTTTTTTTAATAATCAAAGTTCTTTCTCTACTTAACCTTTCTTTCTCTATGGCTTCATTCCATCTTGTAGTGATTTTGTCTAGTAATTACTCAGGAATGCTCTGTCTTAACTCAATTGGAAATCTTTTGAATTTGTCTAAGTGAAATACTATTGAATCTCTTATAATTTTCTTATCTTCTTTTTTCCATGTCCTATACTTGATTCTGTGAATGTGTCTGATAGTTCCATGCTCTCTTATTCCTTCCACTAAGTCATTAGTTGTTCTTGGTGTTCTTTATCTTTTTTGTTCAATCTCAGGTTTATTTTCCTTCCTTTGTGTTCTAGTGCTTTCTTCTTCTATTGGTTTTCCTCTTTCATACTTCCTTGTAGACTATGCTATTCTAGTAGCTTGTCTCTATTTATCCCACTTAATCTTGATCTTGGCATATGCTTTAGGTATTGTAGTTGATTTTTTTATTTCTCATTATACTACTCAATTCTTCCTTTGATTTCTTATCTTCTTATATTATCCTTCTGTAAACTTCTTCATAGGTTTCAAAATGATTAGCTTCCATATCCTTAGGTTGATCCAACAGTTTCTCAATACTTGTTATTAATTTATTTTCCTTTGTTTCATATCCAGTAGGTTGTAGCCATGAAGTTTGTGGTTCTACTGCTTTATTTATACATGAGTGTGTGCTAACCAAAAAACATATATCTCTCTCATATTTTTTAACAATGTGAGGTGGTATCTGATATCTTCCATACATTCTTGTTTGAAATTCTCTAAAATAACTTCACATTACGGTATTGTAACTTCTTCCCAATTGTTCAATATATCTATTGATTTGACTTGTAACTAGTTCACCTATTGTCCAATTTACTTTACCAATGCCTAGAAAATAATTTTCTACATATTAAAATATACATATCAATAATGCTCCAAACATCAATACTTGTTTCTTGATTTTTCTTAGATTCATCATTAGTTGATTTCTCATCATTTATGCTAAATCATATTTGTTTCCTTAAGTAACAATCTCATATGCAACCTGTAGTGATCCTCCAAATATGTTGTCTAATTTATTTTCTTGATAGATCTTGTATTCGATAACCATTGATACAAATTTCATTTGTTTGTCCAAAATGTTGCTTACAACAAAAGTTTTCTGATCTTTCTTGTACCTTATTATACCTTCAATTTATTTTCCATAATCTAGTTTCTTCACACATTTTCTTCCATTATCTGATAATCTCATAATTGCAAAGATGATTTCCTTTTTAATCTCAATTTTTTCATCTCCTTCCAACCATATGTAGTCTCCATGTTCTCTACTCAATACACATTTAATCCTTTTAGCTTCAAAATTCTTTGGCATGTGCACAATATATGTTAGACTTTTTGTTTCAATCTGTCCCTACTCTTCATTCAACATTTCATTCTCTTTGTATAGTTCCTTGTAGGTTGTACTTATATCTTAATCTCTGATCTCACTCTTCTTGTATTGAATATAAGCTCTAATGTCTTCTGTTACTATAACTCTACTTGGTATCCATGATAATGCTCTATCTTCATTCGTTGGAGTTTCTTTGAGTGAATTTAATTGATATTTAGGTTCCTTCTCTTGTGATCTATCAATTAATATAATATTCTCCTCCGTAATAATTATTATACAATTCTCACAATTTTTTTTTTCTCTAGGGTTTACTTCTCAATCAAATCGCTAATAAATTCTTTCTATAAGATGAATTGGCAATGTTCTCTCAAGCTTGATTTCACATAGACTTTTCAGAATATATTTTTCATAAGTGTCTTTATATATAGAGGCAAGGTGTCCAAAGTTCACTTTTACTAAAACATTTATTGCATGCCGACAATATTCTTTTTGTACCGATAGTAACATGAATTCAACGATAATAATCTCATACAAATATATTCAACTTTACTTAATTACTCATTCCATCTATTTATGCTAATTGAATGTTTCAGCTCATAATTGATTTTAGGGACTAAAAAATGATTCTAATAAAGTTTTACATCCCTAAGAAATTACTTACTTTCTTAGTTGATGGTTGAATTTCCTACATCATTCAACACAGGGGCTTCCATTGTTGTTTTGTCAACTTCCTTCTTTACCCATATCTTCTTCATTTCCTCTCTGACTTGTTCTTGATTTATAGTTATTTTTCCTCTGATATCTATTTCATTGTTGGTAGAAAGCTAATATCTACAGTTGTAGGCAATGTTGGGACTAAAAAATGCAACAAGGGTTCTTGAGTACCATGTTAATCTTTTGCATTTTGACCCCCTATAATTTCTTTTTGTGCCTGTTTTCCTGAATGAATTTTTGAGGTCTAACATGCATTTCAAGTGTTCATTACCTTTTTTTTGACATATGAAGACATCCCAAGTTGTCAGATTCAAGTTTTGAGTTATTTCGTGATGTCTTGTTTTGAGCACTTGTCTAAATCTACATTTGCCACTTGCATTTGAATAATTTGTGTCCTTTCTAGTTTCATGGACTGCCACTTTGGGAATGTTTAATATGTATATTAGAGAGATTATGTTTCAAAACCCAATCCATTTTGAGTCTACTTGATAGGTTTTTGCATCCCCCAAAGTTTGTTGTCCAGAATTGTCTTGTTTCTCTGTTTTGCCCATAATTCTAATTGCCCTACTTTGAGGTCTTACAAGTTGCACCCAATTCAATTTCATGAAGAATAAATTGTTTCCCCATATTTAAAACATGGAATTTTACCACCCTAGATATTTCTAGACTATGGTCAATCCATTTTAACACTTTTCCCAGCTTATTCCAAATACAGTTTCTGCATTATTACTGTGTTTGAGTTTAAAAAATGTTTAAGTGTTGACTTTGCAAATTAATATGAGTTGAACAGTTCATCATCAGAGTGATATAATTGAAGTTTTGTATTCCTTGTGTGAAAATGAATCCATTTTCAAAGGTTCAGACTCTAAGGGTCCCTTTTGATGGGTTTGTGGAATCAAATCCAAAAGTAATTTCTACAAATCCCCAGTGCTAGACAAAATTAATTTTGCAGAGTTGCTATTTTCAGAGGATTATAGTTTCATATCAGATGGTTGTCTTAGGATGCTAGTTATAGATTTATACTATTTGCATGTAAGTGTACTACCTGGATCAATGGTTGAGTCTCAAGGCATGGTTTGATAATTTTGCATAAATGAATCTGAGGTTGGTTTGCATGTGTTTTGACAAGTGCATTTGCAGTTTGTGAAAGTGGTCAACTTGGGAGAATAAAATATCTCACCTCAGGAAGAATCATGGAGGTATGTTTTTGAAAATTGTTAGTAAAAATGAAAGAGTCCATGTCTTCCAAATTTTAGAGCCTTGGGAGGTCTTTTAGTCAGTTTTTAAAGTCAGTCCTAGAGGTCAGAAGTCATTCATGAGATGAGTTTGCAGAAATATAAAAAATGATTGTAATGACCGTCAGTTCAATATCTTGGGATTCGAGTGCACTGTAGACTAAATTTTGGTAATGTGAGGGTGAAAGTGGATTTCAAAATGATGATCCTAAAATCAAGCTTACAAGGACCCAGATTTTATTGTTAAGTTTCTTTGCTCTTGTGATGTGGGTTTTATAGTATATTATTATTTTAAGTCATTCATGATTTAAATAATAGTATTTGTGAATGTGAAGTTGAAGATTGTTTTTCTAACCTTGGAGAATCATAATTAAATGAAGCTTTAGTTTAAATCATTTAAGACAGTGTAATGGGCAAGTAGAATGCCAACTTCCACAACCTTACAATCATCAAAAGGCTGCACCATTTGGGAGTCTTCAGAGGCTGTGCATAAATATTCAAGCCAATGTGATTTGTAGGTGCAATGCCAAATTGCTACAAATATGCCAACATCTTCCTGCGTAGAGCTTGCACAATAAACATAAGGAGGACCCGACATAGTGAAAGAAAACATTTTCAAAAATTTCAAATCAATGCCAAACTAGATGTTGACATGGGGAAACAAGGGCAATGAGTCAAAGGCTTTGGAAAAATTCAAGAAAATACACATTTCCAGTGTAAATCAATTCAAGGCTTAGCTGTGCAATACAATGATAGAGGATATATGCACGAGGGAGGAAGTGCTACATGGAAACAAAATTGAAGGCCCACACATGAATGCATAAAGCATTTAAAAATCCCAAGCAATGCAATGGCAAGTGTAAATTAGTTTAGAGTTTGTGCATGGTAATAAGAAGACCCCACGCATGGAATGAGATACATTTTAAAAAATTTCCAAGCCAATGAAATTGGAAGGGTGTTCCAAAGGGTTGTGTGGAGGTTGAAGAGGCTTGCAAAAGAATGAATGGAGGTGGCAGCACTAAGCAAAGTATGTGCAACATATGGAAGGACCAGAGGGAGCTTGTGCAAGTTTTACTATAGGCTTTAGTACATATGCTAAGAATAAAGCTATGCAGACATATGTGGATCCTATGGTATATTTTTAAAACAACAAAGGTTTGTGAAAGAAATAAACATATGGATGCCAGCGCATTTAAAAATGTTTAGACATATACATGTTGGAAGGTGTTAAAATAAAGGAGGCCTGTGCAATATTTTTGCAAACAAAAGGTTCTTTTAAAATCTTTCCAAACAAAGTAGAATGTGCATGGAATCAGGGAAGGTACTCCATGTCAAATAAAGAATGGACTGGAAGAAGTCTACGTAGCGCATGGAGAGCATCAAAGGAGTCAGCTCACACAAGGGAAGGAATGATGTGCACACTATTTAAAAATGAGGATTCCATAAAAATATAAGGCCAAAGTCAGCACATGTAAGAAGTTTTCTTTAAAACCAGTAAAAGCATATATCCCACATGCACTGGGGATGGGAATTATGAAATTTTTTTATATGCAAATGCACAAGCTATAGTTATAAGTAAGAGCTAAGGATCTTTGCTGGGCCATTATCCTAGGGAATGATGTGTTGGCTGAAGGTAGTGGGCTCCAAATTTTGGGCACAAAATGCATAAAGGCTTTAAAACCTTGAGAAGTTTAATCCCACATTAACCCCAAAATTGAAAATTGTAGTGCTTAAAAGGTAAAACACTTACATAATAATGTGAAGATGAGTAGGAGGCTCTCTACGCACATACACAAGAGGCACCTCAGTTTGCATTCTAGACATGCAACTTTGAAGGAAAGATGTTTTTGGCAGGACCCACACACAAAGGAAGATAGGACACATGGTCATTGGGCATGAAGTAGTGAGATGAAACCGCGGTTAGGAAAAACATTGCAAGATTACGCCCCAGTAGTCAGTTAACTACCACACATGATCTCCAGCAGTCAGTTAACCACCATGCATAATCTCCTGATACTGGAGGTTAGTGACCAAACATCTAGTGACTGCGTGCCAGCCATCAGATCAAGATTAAGATCAAGGGCTATCACAAAATCTCAAAACAAACCCAGGGTCAGAAAAATGATTTCAAGATTCAGAGATACACTAGCCCAGATGAACCCAAGGTTAAAGCAAGGTTAATCTTGAGTCTATTCATACATTAGGAGATTTATCTCCCAATCTCCAGACTTAACCAGGGTTAGCGCCAACATTTAGAGACTTAGATACTAAGTGTATCTCACAATCTCCAGATAGACCATGGTCAAGGCTGGGTCAAGGTTGAGTTTATCCATAGATCTAGAGACAAAGGCTTATCTTCCAATCTCTAGATAAACCATGGGTTAGAAAAATAATTCAGAGATTCAGAGACTAAGTGTATCTCCCACTCTCTAGATAGACCATGGTTAGAGAAGAGTTCTTAGGCTAGTTAAAGGGCAGTGAAACAACACTTGACAAGTGGAAAAATCTGGTGAATTCTGGGCAAGAAAATGCATAAAAAGAGAAATTCCAAGATAGAGAAATGAGAAATGTGTAGATTTAAAAGGTAAAAGGAACAAAAAGGACTATAGTGTGTGCAAGTATTATCAGGCAAATAAGATCAAATTTTCATAGAAAAGTATATTAAATGCAAATATTAAAGGAATGTGCAAGTTAAAACATAGTCTTATTCTATAGTCTGGTGAAATATATTTTATTTCAAACTTGAAAGAGAAGCATTCATGGAAGGTATTTTTTACAGATAATGAAATTAGATTTTGAAGAATCTTGGAATCAAATTGGTTAAAAATGATGATTGCAAACAAGAGGCAGTTACAGGAGAAGATCTAATCATTTTCTTGGAGGAGAAGATATTTGCTTGCAAATAGATAGGTGTCGGTGGCTGAATTTGGCTTTCCTTTTCTCCTATATCTTTCTTCTTCTCTATTGTACATGGATGGTGAATTAACACTGCTAGGTAGTATTTTGATTCTTGAGTCTTATTTTTCCGAGTTCTTTGTCTTGTAAATATACTGAATCAGATAGTAATTTAATGAAAAACAATGGAATCCTTGTTCAATACTTGTCAATTTCTTTGTGTGTTGTCTTGAAATCTTGTGTGTTAATCTGTAAGGAATTTTAATGCATTGGATATAAGGTAGCTGTGAATTTTTTTGTGAGTTTATTTCAAGGAGTTTTTAAATCTTAGAGGCAAATTCTGAGGGTTAAAGGTTTGCACATGAATTTGATGTCCAAGTGTGTTAGTGAAAAGAGTGATTTGTAAGGCACTTCACTTGGTTCCTATATGTTTGGAGTTAAAGGGTTCTTTGTGGATGTACTCTATTGACCAATAGATAAGGAACTGGTCTTTGTTGGTTATGTAGTCCTCATCATCAATTCATTTAAATATCAAATAATCTTTCATTTCCTATTTAAGAGCATGGATGTTTAGAATATGTATTGAATAGTACAGACATTATTGGTGATTTTTTGAAGAACTGAATCCTTTAGGTTAGTCTGCCTAAGTTTTAAACTCAAAGAGAAGAAGGATGGATATCCTTATCACATTGGCCATTTTTCTGTAGTGTTATTTACTCTTGTCTACATCATGGATTGGATTTTGAAGCTTACATTAGTTGCATAAAAAGACATTAGTAAATCATTGTGAGAAACCTAAATACACTCTCTGATTTATTGGAAAATAATAAGTCAAGAGGTAAACCTGCCTGAGTTTGTGGAGATCGAAGTAGAAGGAGGATCAAATTATCTTTAATTAGTAATTTTACTTGCAAGAATCATGAGTTGGGAGTCATAAAGTCAAGCATTGATGCTTATACAAATTTTGCAAGAAAAAGTACTAACAAAATGATGACTCTATTGGGGAGAAATGCATCTTGGAAATAGTGTGTTAAAGTTCATAAGAATTAAATTTTTTTGCTTCATTTCTGGACCAATTTGTAAAAATTATCCCATACTTGTTGTGGGTGGCGACTCCGTTTGAACTTGGAAAATCTTGGTAGTTTTGTGCCAGTGTATAATTGTAACCATCAGTGTTATTTAAAGTTTAAGATCAGAAAGTTTAAGATGTCTGTTTCCTTTCTTGGGTAAATCAATACCATAATCTGATATTTGTTTCAGATCTCTGAGAGAGAACAACCTAGAAAGTGATTTTTATTTGCAGTGAATTGAAAAAAGGAATATGCGACTTTGCTGGTTAGAACAAGCCCAAAATTAAAAATAATTAGTAATTGAGTATTGTTGTTTAAAAATTTTCCTCTACAAGGAGGTGGCGACTCTGCGAGAAAAGAATCTAATGGAGCTACAAAAAGGCTCTAGATCTACCCTGTATCCAATAAAGAAGAAGAAAGAACAATAGCTACAAATTTTTGTCCAGGTAATCCTTTGTTTTTGAAAGAAAGAAAAATTCCCTTAATAGGTGATCAAGTCACTAAGAAAAGGGGAAAAATAGTTTTGAAGTGTGTCATGCTTCTTGGTTGAAGTTTTAGTTTTCAAAATCAGAAGTATGTTGTGGTTTCATGAAGTTAATGGTTGCATAAAGTCAAATAGAAACTTTTGTGACAAAATATGATGTGTTGGTTAAATAAGTGGTTAAAATAGAAATTCCAGCCTTCGTGGATCAAGATTTGTTTTCTAGATCTGAATTTTATGAGCAAGATCTTGAAAATGTTAATAGAGAAAAGGGTATTTCATTGATAAATCAAAGAATCCAACAGAAATGCATTTTGATGTTAAGATGTGAAATAAGAGAGAGAAAAGAAGAATCAACACTTTTGTTTTACGAGAATTTTCATGAAGCTTATAATGAGCTTCCGATGGGTGTTGATTTTCAAGAATCCACATATGTTGAAATTTCTCTAGAGCTTAGTATGCCTGAATTAGTCAGTTGGTCTACATGCCTTAGAGAAAAAGCAATTAAACATACCATTGAATGGATAGATTCGATTGAGAAATTAGAATCTAAAAATGTTGAGGATGCTAAATCTAGTTATGTTGAAAGTGTTGATTATGATCCTGATAATGAAATCTATGAACAAAAGGATGATTAAGATGAATTTATAACTAAAAATGTTTCCCTTGAGTCTATAGATTTTTCTTTTTCTTAGCATAAAAATGCAGATTTCTTGTTTCAGTTTGAAGAAGTTTTGTGTGAACAGCAAGAGGATAACTATGGTGCAGATGTAATTTGTTGTAGTGATTCTTTTGCACAAAATGATACAATTCAAGAAGTATTGATTGTTGTTTCTAATGAGGAAGAAGTCTGCAGTACTGAGAAAAAGGCCAAAGAAATTGATTATGAAGTCCAATGCCCACTAAGCAGTGAGAAAATTTTAGAACTCTTAGATGCTGATTTTTAGAGGTATGCGCCTATATTTGACTCTAGAGTTTCATGCCTGATAGATATATGTTTTGATAAAGAGGGTATTAGTGAGGGCATGAAATGTGAAACATATGCTGAGTATTTTTTCCTACTTTTGAGGCACATAATATGCAAGTTGAAAGCACATATAATTGTGAGAAATTTGATGTTATCATATATGATGAATATGAAGATGTATGTGTTGTTATGGGTTCATATTTTCATGAGCCTAGTGTCAGTGATTCTTGTATACGCCATAATGTTGAAGAAAGTGACAAATCTGAATGTGTTTTCTCAGATTTGCATGTGATTAAAGAACTATTGGTTGACAATGCTTTTCCATGTTTAAAAGATGCTGATAAGAATTTTGATCAACAAGCTATCTCAAATTTTATGCAGTCAATTTTTTTTTTTGAGATGTTCTATTTTAGTTTGCAAAGTGTTACAAAAGAAGCTTGTCCTTTAGTGCAAACTAATGTTCAATATATGGATGTTTCTAGCCATGATAGTGAGCTAGAATGTTACTTTTTCAGCAAGTCACTGATAGTAAAGGATGTGATATTTTTGTTTCATGTAATGATCAGTATTCATAGTGGCTTGATAATTTGATTTTTCCAATCGATGGTGAGTTTGGTGATTGCTTTTTGTTTCATATGCTGAAGACTCAGGGAAACATTTTTATCATGTTGATGCAAGTAATAGTTTCAGTTTTCCTTTGATCTATGGGGATGAAAAATAGATGTATGATAGAGGTAAGAGCTAATTCTAGTTTTGGGTCTTTGGGACTTTTGTAAATAATTTCCTTGTTTGTATAGTCATTTTCCTTTCAGTCATGTGGTGTGTTTGCTTTCAATCAGGATTCCTAGTTTTTGAAAAGAGAAAAGAGAAGAGAGAAGAAAAAGATATAATTTGATTTTTGGGGTGGTATTCTTATATCAATTATTTTGAATTCTTTGCATTCCTAGATGGGCCATGTGTCCTCATTCAGAGCCACTGTTGGGACTAAAAAATGCAACAAGGGTTTTTGAGTACCTTGTTACTCTTTTGCATTTTGACCCCCTATAATTTCTTTTTGTGCCTATTTTCCCAGATGAAGTTTTGAGGTCTACCATGCATGTCAGGTGTTAATTACCCTTGTTTTGACATATGAAGACATCTTAGGTCATTAGATTCAAATTTTGAGTTATTTCGTGATGTCTTGTTTTGAGCACTTGTCTAAATCTGCATTTATCGCCTAAGTGGCAATTTGTTGTAATAGGCCCAGTTGCATTTGAATAACTTGTGTCCTTTTGAGTTTCTTAGACTGCCACTTTGGGAATGTTTAATATTTATATCAAATAGATTACATTTCAAAACCAAATCCATTTCGAGTCATCTTGATAGGTTTTTGGATCCCCCAAAGTTGGTTGTCCAAAATTGTCTTGTTTCTCTGTTTTGCCCATAATTCTAATTGCCCTACTTTGAGGTCTTACAAGTTGTATCCAGTTCAATGTCATGAAGAATATATTATTTCCCCATATTGAAAACATGGAAGTGTACCTCCCTGGAGATTTCTAGATTATGGTGAATCCATTTGATAAATTTCCCAGCCAATTCCAAATCCAGTGTCTGCATTATTACTGTGTTTGAGTTCAAAAAGTGTTTAAGTGTTGACTTTGCAAATTAATATCGGTTGATCAGTTCTTTGTCAGAGTGAGATAATTGAATTTATGTATTCCTTGTGTGAAAATGAATCCATGGTCAATAGGTTCAGACTCTAAGGGTCTCTTTTGATAGGTTTTTGGAATCGGATCCAAAAGCAATTTCTACAGATCCCAGTGCTACACAGAATTAATATTGCAGAGTTGCTATTTTAAGAGATTGTAGTTTCATATCGAATTGTTGTCTTAGAATGTCAATTATGTATTTATACTCTTTTCTTGTAAGTGTACTACCTAGATCATTGGTTTAGTCTCAAAGCATGGTTTGATAATTTTGTAGAAGTGAATCCAAGGTTGGTTTGCATGTGTTTTGATAAGTGCATTTGCAGTTTGTGAAAGTGGTCAACTTGGGAGATTAAAATATCTCACCTCAGGAAGCGTCATGGAGATATTTTTTTTTAGATTGTTAGGAAACATGAAAGAATCCATGTCTTCTAGATTTGAGATCCCTGAGAGGTCTTTTACTTAGTTTTTAAAATCAGTCCTAGAGGCCAGATGTCATTCATGAGATCAGTTTGCAGAAATATCAAAAATGATTGTTATGGACGCCAGTTCAATATCTTGGAATTCAAGTGCACTGTAGACTACATTTTGGTAAACTGAGGGTGAAAGTGGATATCAAAATGATGATCTTCAAATCAAGCTTTCAATGGCCTAGATTTTATTGTTAAGTTTCTTTGCTCTTGTGATGTGGGTTTTACAGTATATTATTATTTTAAGTCATTCGTGATTTAAATAATAATATTTGTGAATGTGAAGTTGAAGATTGTTTTGCTAACCTTGGATAATCATAATGGAATGAAGATTTAGTTTAAAGAATTTAAGAGAGTGCAATTGGCAAGTAGAATGCCAATTTCCACAACCTTACAACCATCTGAAGGCTACACCATTTGGGAGTCTTCATAGGTTGTGCACAAATATTCAAGCCAATGTGATTTGCAGGTGAAATGTCAAAGTGCTACAAATAAGCCAACATCTTCCTGCATAGAGCTTGCACAATAAACATCAAAAAGAGGACATGGCATAGTGAAAGAAAACATTTTCAAAAATTTCAAATTAATACAAAATTGGATTTTGACATGCGGAAACTAGTGCAATGAGTCAAAGGCTTTGGAAAACTTCAAGAAAATACATATTGGCAGGTGAAAATCAATTCAAGGCTTAGATGCACAATAAAATTACAAAGGAGATATACATGAGGGAGGAAGTGCTACATGGAAACCAGATTGAAGGCCCACACATGAATGTAGAAAGCATTTAATAATCCCAAACCAATGCAATGGTAGGTGTAAAACAGTTTGGAGGCTGCACATGGTAATAAGAAGACCCCACGCATGGAATGGGATACATTTTAAAAACTTTCCAAGCCAATGCAATTGGCAGGGTGTTCCAAAGGGCTGGGTGGAGGTTGAAGAGGCTTAAGAAAGCATGAATGGAGGCGGCAATGATAAGCAAAGTCTATGCAACATATGGAAGGACCAGAGGGAGCATGCACAAGTTTTACTATAGGCTTGAGTAAAAATTCTAAGCATAAAGCTACGAAGACATATGTGGATCCTACACAATGTTTTTAAAACAACAAAGGTCTGCACAAGCACTAAACATATGGATGCTAGCACATTTAAAAAACTTTAGACATATACATGTTGGTAGGTGATAAAATAAAGGAGGCCTGTGCAATATTTTTGCAAACAAAAGGTTCTTTTAAAAGCTTTCCAAACAAAGTAGAATGCATGTGGAGTCAAGGAAGGTGCTCCATATCAAATAAAGAATGGATTGGAAGAATCTACATAGTGCATGGAGAGAATCAAATGAGTCATCTCACACAAGGGAAGGAATGTTGCGCGCAGTGTTTAAACATGAGGATTCTATAAAAACATATGGTCAAAGTCAACACATGTGAGAAGTTTTCTTTAAAACTAGTAAAAGAATACATCCCACATGTGCTGGGGATGGGAATTATCAAAAGTTTTTATATGCAAATGCACAAGCTATAGTTTTAAGTAAGAGCTAAGGCTCTTTGGCAGGCCCTTAGCCTAGGGAATGATGTGCTAGCCAGAAGTAGTGGGCCCCAATTTTTTGGCACAAAATACAAAAAGTATTTAAAACCTTCATAAGTTTAATCCCACATTAACCCCAAAATTGAACATTACAGTTCTTAAAAGGTAAAACACTTACAAAATAATGTGAAGATGAGCAGGAAGCTCTCTATCCACGCATGCAGGAGGAACCTTGGTTTTTGTGCTAGACAAGCGACTTCAAAGGAAAGATATTTTTGGTTGGACCCACACATAGAGGAAAATAGGACATGTGGAGGAAAGGCATAAAGTCACAAGATGAAACCATGGTTAGGAAAAACATTGCGATATTACACCCAGTAGTCAATTAACCACCACACATGACCTCTAGTAGTCAGTTAACCACCATGCATGATCTCCAGATGATGGAGGTTAGTGGCCAAACATCCAGCGACTGCACATGGGCTGTTAGATCAAGATTGAGATCAAGGGCTGTCACAAAATCTCAGAACAAACCTAGTGTTAGCAAAATGATTCTGATATTTAGAGATACACTAGCCAATATGAACCCAAGGTTAAATCAAGGTTAAGCTTGAGTCTATTTAGATATTAGGAGATAAAGTCTTATCTCCCAATCTCCTCATCTAGCTAGGGTTAGCACCAACATTTAGAGACTTAGAGACTAAGTGTATCTCACAATCTCCAGATGGACCATGTTCAAGGTTGGGTAAGGGTTGAGTTTATCCAAAGATCTAGAGATAAAGGCTTATCTCCCAATCTCAAGATAAACCATGGGTCAGTGAAATAACTCAGAGATTCAGAGACTAAGTGTATCTCCCAATCTCTAGATAGACCATGGTTATAGTAGATTTCTCAGGATAGTTAAAGGGAAGCAAACTAGCACTTGAAAAGTGGCAAAATCTAGTGAATTTTGGGCAAGAAAATGCATAAAAAGATAAATTCCAAGACAAAGAAATGAGAAATGTGCATATTTAAAAGGCAAAAATGAATTAAAAGGACTATAGTCTGTGTAAGAATTAAAGGGAAAAATAAAATCAAATTTGCATAAAAAAGTATATTAAATGCAAAGATTAAAGGAATGTGCAAGTTAAAAACATAGTCTTATTCTATAGTTTGGTGAAATATATTTTATTTCAAACTTGAAAGAGAAGCATTTATGGAAGGTATTTTTATAGAGAATGAAATTAGATTTTGAAGAAGCCTGGAATCAAATTGGTTTAAAATGATGATTGCAAACAAGAGGAAGTTACAAGAGAAGATCAGATCATTTTGTTGGAAGAGAAGATATTTGCTTGGAAACAAACAGGTGTTGGTGGCTGAATTTGGCTTTCCTTTTCTCCTATATCTTTCTTCTTCTCAATTGTAGATGGATGGTGAAATTAACACTGCTGGAAAGTATTCTGATTCTTGAGTCTTTTTTTTTCTGATTTCTTTGTCTTGTAAATATGTTGAATCAGATAGAAATTTAATGAAAACAATGGAATCCCTATTCAATATTGGTCGATGTCTTTGTGTCTTGTCTTGAAATCTTGTGTGTTAATCTATAAGGAATTTTAACGCACTAGTTATAAGGTAGCTGTGAATTTTTTTGTGAGTTTCTTTCAAGGAGATAGTAAATCTTAGAGACAAATAATGAGGGTTCAAGGTTTGCACATGAATTTGATGTCCAAGTGTTGGATTGAAAAGAGTGATTTGAAAGGCACTTCACTTGGTTTATGTATGTCTGGCATTAGAGGTTTCTTTGTGGGTGTATGTTTATTTGACTCTGTTTCCCAATAGATAAGGCACTGGTCTTTTCTAGTTATGTAGTCATCATCATCAATTCATTTGAATATCAAATAATATTTCAATTCTTATTTAAGAGCATGGATGTTTAGAATCTATATTGAATAGTACAAACATTGTTGGTGATTCATTGAAGAACTAAATCCTTTAGGTTAGCCTGCCTAAGTTTTAAACTTGAAGAGAAGAAGGATGAATATCCTTATCACATTGGCCATTTTCTGCAATGTTATTTACTCTTGTCAAAATCATGGATTGACATTTGAAGCTCTGCATCAGTTGCATCAAAAGACAATAGTAAATCATTGTGAGAACCTTAAATCCACTGTCTGATTTATTAGAAAACAATAAGTCAAGAGGTACACCCATGTGAGTCTATGGAGCTTGAAGTAGGAGGATCAAGTCCTCATTAATTAGAAATTTTACTTGCAAGAATCATGAGTTGGGAGTCATAGAGTCAAGCATTGATTCTTGTACAGATTCTGCAAGAAAAAGTACTAACATGCAGCATGACCAAACCTTGAGAAAATATAACATGGTAGTGCAAATGGTCTCCAAGGTTTATCTCTTACTTCATTGTTTCCTTTTTGTATTCAGATGTTGTATTTCCCAATTTTCTACATTTAAAGCATGTAACCAAGTTGTTTTCTTATTGTCTCTGATAGTGTACCATTTTCCTTATTGTCGGTGTTCTGGTTCTGCATTCTTCAACTTTATGTCCATAGTGAGTACATTTATAATAATATCCATAGAATTTTTTCTTAGATAAGCTAGTGATGGTTTCACATCTACATTCATATGCTCTATGACCAAACTTGTTGGATTTATAGTAATAACCATTAAAATACATGTGTTCTCAGTAGAACTTAATTTGTTTCTTCGACAAACATTTATTGTATGATTATATTTTTCACAATTGCAACAAGTAGGCTTATAGGGTTTATTATCTTGTATGTCACTTGTTTCTCCAAATTTTGATGATTCTCCAATCTCCAATGTTGTTTCTGATATAGCCCAATCTGGTAGTGTCACTTTTTTTCTCTAATTTTTCAATTATTCATCAATCTTCTACATACTTTGTTCAAATTTTGTGAGTCTTGCATTGATTTTTTTTCAATTTTTAGTTGTTTATTAAAGTTTTGTTTCTCTTGCTTCAACTTCTAATTTTCTTCTTGTAGTTGTAATTTTTTTTTCACCAGTTCTTTCTATCAGTTCTCTCTGTGCATGAATCTCTCTTTGTTGTCTTTCCAGTAGTATACCTTTTCCAACGATTGTTTCTTCAGCATCTCTCTTTTCCATTTCAATAATTTCTTTGGCATTTTTAGTAGTTCTCATCCTTTCTAGTATTTCTATCATTATCAAGGATTGACTTTCATGTTCCTTATTCATCATATTGACTTCTTCAAGTAATTCATTGGTCTTTTTTAATAGATCAGCAATAGAAGCATAAGATTCCTTAGAATTGATACTTCCTTTTGATAGTCTGTCAAGGTCATCAAAGCTCATGTTTAGTTTTTTTGTTAGTTCCTTCCTTATTGAAAATGGTGTCTTTAGCTTGATCTTCAACTCATGGATAACTTCATTATCATCTTCTAGCGCTTCTTCTAACTATTTCTGATACCTATAACTTTCCATTATGCCAGATCTACTCCAAAGCTGTTAAAGTTTCCCTCTAGATAATCAATGCGCTCTGAAACAAATTGTTGGAAATATTTAGGTTAGGGATAGAGAGGGGGTGAATCAGTACCTCAAACAATTCACACTTTTTTTGTATCAATCTCAGACTTTGATGTAGGAGCATCCTAGGATCCTTGGCAATTCTGCTCAACCAAAAATATGTTTTCTATCTTTTTTGGAGACTACTCGATAAAACACTTTATTTCTCTGTTGCTTGGGTTCGGTTGCTTGGGCATGCTTGGTTTTTTGTTGCTCAGGTTCTTTTTCTCAGGCATGCTTGTTTCTCATTTTCTTAGGTTTTGTTTCTTGGGCATGCTTGGTTTTCTAATTCTCAGGTTTGTTGCTCAGGGATGCTTGGCTTGAGTCACTCTATTTCTTGGTCATCCTGTGGTGAGTTCTTTATTTGGTAGTTGGATGTAGTAGACAACTTCTGCATTTAATTTTGATTGCAAAATTTATGTTGGATCTCTCATTGGGGTTTGTGTGGACCTTAAATAGATTTGGGCTTTCTCCAATGATTATTTTTATAGGTGGACCTATTGGTTGCCTTATGTATTTAAGTTGTATCTTGTTCTTAGCTTAGGGCATGAGATTGAGATCAGATTTAGTAGGTTAGATCAAGTGTCTAGATCATGAATGTATGTGTTGTAGGAGATCTATATTAGATCTTAAATCTATCTTTGTAATTGGTCGTAACTAGGAAGGCCTTACAACCTAACATGTTCAATGTAATTGATATTTTGAGGTAATATATAAGCTAAATGTTGATTATATTTATATGTATCTGGTTGTTTCCATTGTGGTTATTTTCTCCAAGTTTGGATAATACTTCATTGGATCCTCCATCCTTGATTGCATCAGGTGGAATCAGAGCAGTGAGATTGCTAGAGAAAGAGTTAGCTTTCCAATTACTGGAGATTTTTGGAGCTAAGATGCCTCCAAAGAAAATTTGTGAGATCACAGAGGAAGAACCTAAGGATGAATTTAGTCTTGAATATTTTTAAGCCTTACAGAAGAAGGTGCAAGATCTACATGAGGAGTTCCAAAGAAAGAATGCAACCAAAGAAATTTGAAGTAATGGTGAAGAGTCTAATGAAGAAGATCATTTTGAAGAAGCTATAGAAGATATCAAAGATCCTGATGAGGCTAGATTTCTGAGAGTTATGTCTAAAATTGGGAAAAGACCTAAGATCAAATTTTCTACATTTGCTAGAAGCCTTAGGCTAGAAGAATTGATCGATTTGATTAATGAGATGGATGAATACTTTGAGTATGAGGAAGTAGAAGATCCTGATAGAGTTTGGTTTGCAAAGACAAAAGTGGAAGGTCATGCAAACATATGGTGGAGAGAAGTTCAATTGGAAAGAAATTGCAGAGGTTAAGAAAAGATCATTAGATGGAACAAAATGGTTGAAAAGTTGAAGAAGTAGTGCATTCTAGTAGATTATGAATTGGAGATTTTCAAGAAAATGCAAACTTTAAGGAAGAAAAACAAGTCAGTGCAAGAGTATACCGAGGATTTTTATAGGATTCTAATTAGGCCTGGACATTCAGAAGCTGACAAGGAGAAAGTCACTAGGTACATCTATGGCTTGAGACCCAGTATTAAGGAAGAGTTACTTACTATTCGGATGACAACCATATGAGATGATTATTAGATGGCATTGAAGATTGAGGATAAGTTGAACAAGAAGTTTGAAATCAGACAAAATAATAGAAACCAAGGTGGCAAGACTGATGACCCAACTGCTGAGAGTAAGGTGGTTGATAATCCTAAGAAGACCGAGGTAGGATCTAGCAGTAGTCAAACCACTAAGGATTACAATCATGGGTATGGAAGAAGAGGAAGAAGTAATTTCACTGGTACTTGTTTTTCAGTGTGGTGAAAAGGGACATAGGGCCTGGTCATGTCCTTAGAAGAAATTCACCCTGACAATAGAAGAAAATTCAATGAATGTTGCAAAAGAAGGAGAAGTTATGATCACTAGAAGGCTGGCTGCATGTATTAATGAACTAGTGTAGAGAAGGAATCTATTCAGAACCATATGTAAGTGCAAGGATAAGGTATGTAATTTCATAATTGATGGTGGCAATTTTGAGAACTTTGTTTCAGAAGAGATGGTTAGTAAGTTAAATTTGGGAAGAAGAAAACATCCTAATCCTTATTAGATTAGTTGGATACACGATGTTTCTAAGGTTAGGGTTGAGGAACAGTGCCTTGTTACTTTTAAGATTGGATCTTATTATGATGAGATATTATGTGATGTGTTGCCTATGGATGCTTGTCACCTGTTGCTTAGTAGACCCTAGAAATATGACATACATGTTATGTTTAATGGTCATGCAAATACCTATGTTGTGAGGCCTGGTTAATCCAAGCATAAGATGCTACCTTTTCTAGAAGTAGGGACTAAGGAGTGTGGAGTTATCAAATGTTTCCCGGATAATAGTGACAAACATGAGGAACAAATAATTTATGAGCCTATGGGTAAAAGGAAGGAGGATATGAAGAGATGAGGCTATGAAACCTCTAAGGAACTTATAGAGATTAAGAAACCTATGACACTTTTGGCTGGGATAGTGTAGCATATGTTGACACTAGTGACACAGAGGGATGCTGATGATAAGTTGATTAGTCTATTAGATGAGAAGGTAGCTCAAAAAAACAATGATAGTATCAAAGGTACCAAGGATGATCAATTTAAACTGCTATCAGTTGCAGGCAGGAGATATGAGGAAAGTTCAGGACTGATAAACTTCTCAAATGGGATAATGGACTGAGTCAAGACAAAATGTAATGAAGGGAAAGAGAATATATGAGTTAAGAAAAAGTATGGAATACCTACTCTGATTCCCTTAAGATTTTCATGACTCCTTTGTGGGAACATATTCTTTAACCGGGGTGTCTAATGTAGGAGCATCCTAGGATCCTTCGCAATCCTACTCAACCAAAAATATGTTTTCTATCTTGTTTTGAGACTGATTGGTAAAACACTTTGTTTCTATGTTGCTCAGGTTCTATTTCTCTGACATGCTTGTTTTTTTATTGCTTCGGTTCTATTGCTCAGGCATGCTTGTTTCTCTATTTATTAGGTTTTGTTTCTCAGGCATGCTTGGTTTTCTAACGCTCAGGTTTGTTTCTCAGGGATGCTTGGCACAAGTCACTTTGTTGCTCGGTCATCCTGTGCAGAGTTATTTATTTGGAAGTTGGATGTAGTGGCCGACTTCTACATTTAATTTTTATTGTATAATTTATGGTGGATCTCTCATTGGGCTTTGTGTGGACCTAAATCTAGGTCTGGGGTTTCTCCAATGATTCTTTTATAGGCTGACCTATTGGTTTCCTTTTGTATTTAAGTTATATCTTGTTCTTATCTTAGGGCATCAGATTGAGATCAGATTTAGGAGGAAAGATCAAGCATTGGATCTGAGAATCTAGATCATGAATGTATGTGTTGCAGGAGATCTGTATTAGATCTTAAATCTATCTTTGTAATTTTCCATAATCGGGAAGGCCTTATAGCCCGGCCTGTGGAATGTAATTGATATTTTGAGGTAATATATGTGCTAAATGTTGATTATATTTATGTGTATCTAGTTGTTTCCTCTCTTGTGGTTATTTTATTCAAGTTTGGATAATCCTTCATTGGATCCTCCATCCTTGATTGCATCAGACTTATACTCTTATGTCTACCGATACCAATATCTATTTTTCCTTTAACCGATAACTATTGCAATATTAACTGATAATTGATAACTTGCAAATTGAAAAACATGTAATGCATAAACATTCAAACACTTAACATAATATTTTTGTGTCATATAAAACCGTTGGTGAGAGGAAAAAACTATGGTGGGGATGACTCTCATAACTTATCACTGCAATAATAAGTTTCATTGTTAAGAGCTTACAAAAAGCACTATTAAATGCTACCTAGCTATGGGATTCACCTAGAGACCTATTAAAGTATTATACCATATAATGAGTAACTTGGTTAGAGGATTTTATCCCACTTATAAATTTTTCATCATGTTAAAGGATCTACAATAAGTTCCTGAATAGAACTTCTAAGTCAAGTTAGAGACTACCTGATTAAGGGATTTCACAATCTTGTTGCTAAATTGATAGGAATAAATCAACAAGAAATTTGACCTATGAATGCTTTCTCCTAAATCTTTTTCAGATCTCATTCTTTTCTATTCCTTCTCTGATTTACACTTTTCTTGGCTTCACTGATACTTTTTGATACTTCTACAATGTTGCTTCTTTCTTCTACTCTCCTCTATATCTCTTTCTCTCTTTGATATTCTTTTAAAGTATTTTCTTGATCTAATTTTCCTGACCTATATCTTACCTAATTAGGGTTTCTCTATATTGCATAGGTCATTTTGATAATAGGATTTATTCCTTGATATTAGTCTTTTCTTCTCCTTTTGTCGATAAAGAATTACGTTAAACTTTTCTAAAAAATATAACGTTTTGTTGGTAGTCTATTCTTACCTGATAGTACTCTATACTTGATGTTAGTTTCCAGCAATGACAATATTATCAAAATAATTCATTAGAAAGTAGATGATTTTGTCAAGTAAAATGAATGTGATAAGTTTTTTCATGCATATGGAAGCCACACACACACCCAAGTCCGAGACAACCCTGGAACGATTTCAAACATTCCTTGTTTGTTTTTTGTTTATTTCAAAAGAGATCATAATGGTATCTAGGAGGTCAATATCTGGGTGCATTTGTATCTCTTTCTTTTTAAAATAAGACACAATGATGAAATGGGTGAAAATATTTAGTAGAGACTGAGTACATCATCTACTTTGGTAGCATAAATTCATCAATTCTTCTCACCAATTCATTCTACTAATTCAATCTTCTTACTAATTTTCTTCTAACTTAGTCAGACCTAAGAGTTCTCAGACATATCATATTAGGTCTTACATACATGGTTAATCTACTACATAGAAAAAACACAAAAATATAGAAATCATATAATTAGTGCATTCATGCATCATCATCATATATAAATTTAATGTTGTCAATAAATTAATGCTCATGTTGCACAATTTCACTTATTTTTGTGGGGGCATAAAATCCACTTGTTGTCATTAGGGCAAGCTAGGGTAGGATCTTTATTAGATATTCTTTGACACATTGCTCATAATCACATTGTATCAAAGAGGGGCAAATGTAGACACCCAAAAATGGACATACTTGCGAATTCACATATTAATTATTCCTTTATTAGTTAATGGTTCTTTAATCATTATTTAATTACCTTATTTCTTGTATAGTTCAATCTCTTAATCACTTAGTCATCCCCTAATATTAAGTAAATAATTAATTAACCTTAATCATTTGGTCTTCACTAATTAGTTAAATTCAATTTCCTAAGTCCTATAGTTTGAATAATTATATTTAATTATTTAAATTATCTATTTATTCCTCCTAAATTAAATTATTTCCAAAATTAATTTAATTTCACCTCAATTTCCAATTAATTTCATTTTCATCTAATTATGATTAATTTTATATTAATTTCAGCTTTCTCATAAATTAAATTTTAATTCAGAAAAATCAAATTTATGAGATAATCAAAATTTTGAAAATTCAAAATCTGTCATAAATCAGGAAAAATAGAAATTGTGAGCTCTCAAAATTCTCAAAATGCAAAATTATCTTTAAATGAAAATCATTTCTTTTCTCATAAAATGAATTTTGCAAACTTTATCTTCTAAAAATAAAAAATCTTTCTGAATTTTACATCCTTCTTTATTTTCTAAATAACTCATTATTTTTAGCTTAAAATGAAATAAATCTATAATTCTAGAAAGTTATCCAAATTCTCTCCAATCTATAATTATCTCATTCGTTGATCTTGATTTTCCTATATTGATCTTGATCATTCATCGTACATGGAATTCTTGTTGTGGTTCCCCAATACACACCCCATTTTGGCCCTCTGGCCATGGCCCCCTCTGTTTTGGGCCTTTGCTTCTCTCCCCCCTCTCTTCATTTTTTAGTTCCTTGAACTTTATCACTGGGGTCCTGTTGAGAAAGATCTAAATCTTTTTGGACTTTCGCACTTTCACAATTTCAGGCTGAATAGGTCACCTGACCTCTGAAAGTATGAAAGCCTGAAAGTACCAAGTCCTTTCAAAAATTTTCACTTTTGCACTTTTCGACTGACGAGGTCATCCGACCTCTGAAAGATCAAAAGCCCACAAATGTGGAAGTTTGGGCTGATACCTTTCAGGATTTTGGTCACTGAAATACCAAAAGGGGTGAGTTTTTCCTTTTTTGGGGTTTCAGACGCCGAAAACCCAAAAGAGATGATGTCACCCACTAACTATAAAAGCAAATTCATGTATTTTTTTCCTCATTTTTCTTCCTTGTGTCCAAATTTTTTTTTCTTCCTCACTGCTTCATCTCCTTGCATGCTTGTTTCGTGCTTCATGGCCACAAATCTTCCCCTCCATCTTTGCAGCCCTAGCAGGTTGGCCTCCCTTTCACCTCTACTCTTCATCCTTTCCATTTTTTTTTGTTGTTTCACGTGCCCTTATTTTCCTTTTTTCATTGTTCAGTCGTCAAGTAGTAGGGTTTTTTATTCTCTTTGTTGCTCCTAGGTTGCCATGTTCTTGGCTCTAGGATTTTTGGCACCTTTTTGTTGTCGTCGTTTCATTTCTAGTTTTTTTTAGTTTTCAGGGTTTTTTCTCCTCTCGTAAATTGCAAGTTTTTGGCCTTCGAAAGGCTGAAAAAGAACATCAACATCAAATCTTGAAATGCATAATCATTAATTATGATTTTCTTCAAACTTTTTAATTTCAAACTTGTGGTGTTTCATAGATCCCAATAGCCCTAACGTTTGATACACTGAAAACAAAGCCACACCCCAAAATCTTTGTCCTTTCGCACTCCAAACTTCACTCGCACCTTCGCACTTCAAATGTCCAAAAGGGCATCTTCAAACCACCTTCACCCTTTCACACCCCAAGGACTTTTCAACCTTTCACACTCCAAAATTCCTTTTCACCTTCGCACTCTACAAGTCTGAAATAACATCATATGAGATTTTTGCAGTTTTTGGCCTTTCGCACCTTGATGTTGTTTTCGGTGTCTGCAAGTCTGAATGGCCAAAGTCTACCAAGTTACATTTATGACTGATTTTGAGCCACTAGTTCTAGTTTTTAGAGTTGTATTTTTTCTTTGCATTATTCTTTAGTGGTTTATTTTAAATAAATGTTAATGTTTGCATGTTTTTCTTACATGAATGCCACAAAATATCATTGAATCACCAATGAAGTACCTTTTCAAGGGGTACTATGCGCTATCCAAGATCAGAAACCACCATTAATATATCACCAAAATAGACATAGGAAACATAGATTGGAATAATTTCTTGGTCAGGTGTTCCAAGCCTGCGGGAAGGTCATTTGATTGCACCCCCTTGGTCCTATCTAGTTTAGTAAATGCAACTGCACACCCAGTATCAGTTTTTTCCTCATAACTGATTATGACCTTAGCGCACCATTACATGCCTGATGAGAGGGTGGTCAAGAATAAAGAGGGAGACATGGTCTTGGATCTTAGACCAGATAATATTGAAGATGTCTTCCATCTCTAGAAGGGGGTCGATTGCTTCTACAAGTTCTCCATCAACAAAGGCCTAGAATGGTTTATCAAACACACTTAGGAGGCTTATGAAATTTCCAATCATGAATAATTTGATTCAATCCCTGCCCAACAACAATCTTGAGAGGATAGACTTGAGAATATTATACCTCAAAGATGACATCTAAGTGGTTGTTACAATGCTGATTTGACTGTATGGACTACCTCAGTCCATTCGCCTTGAAAATTGGATGATCCTGCTAATCGAGATAATCAAAGGGAGAAAGACCAAGTTTGACTAGACAACCATTCTAAGTGAAAAATTATATGAACAACTTATCTCAGTAAGGCATAACCAAAAATTCTATATGACCTCATACATGGTATACTTGCTGGTAGCAAGGGAAGAATACCTAGGGCTAGTAAAATGGGGGGCCTTTGACCAACCCAATGCATGGCCTTTCAGAGTCTACTCTCATTTGAAAAGGAAAGAAAAGATGGATGAGAACAATCTATATTACAGGATAGTTAACGATTCTTTCATCTTTGCAATCATCTTTTTAATAGAGGGTGATTATGCTAAAAGTCTATCCAAAGAGGCTACTACCAAGGTTAGGGCAATAGGGGCTTTATACTTATAGTTCAGGACATTCACATATATCAAAGTAACAAGATCCATACTCAGTCCCAAGAAGCTACCCTGATACCCTTCTAATTGGGTAATCACCATAGAAATGGCCAGATAGCTCACAGATGCATATGACAACATAAAGCACAAGAAGAAACATTGTTGGGACTTCCCCATATCAAAAGGCATGTATACCCTACAGGATATGAATATATGCAAGTCTCTTGTGTTTGAATGGGATGAGTTCCCACTACAATTATATGCACATATCAGGACCATTTTTTACCCCATAGGCACTTATAGCCACATTATGGGTAAACACTACATTCATGAGCCACACATAGAAGATCACTGGATCAATTGTGTGGATGATTATGAGGTCCAAATAAGGGACTGTTGTAGGATGACTTTGAGATTGGCAGTGGTGGCCCTAGAGATTGATATTCCCCCAAAGTCTGGGACAAAGATATAGAAGATGTGTTGGATCCCCTATACAATGAAGACAAGATATACACCAGGCCAATCCTAAATGCTGAAATAGATAAAGATGAAAATGATAGCGTCGATTTCAAGGTAAGACACATAATCAAAGCCACCAAGTTGTGGATCAATAAATTATTCCCAATTGATCCTATTCATATGAAGGAACAATTGAACCTGCCAATAAAAGGAGATAGGAAACATGGAGAAAATCCTACAATGCCTCTGTTCAAGAAGGCCCCACCAAAGAAACCGGGAATAATACATGGTCATGAGCATCTATTTATGTATGGCTCCAATCCCAAACATAAGCCTCCAAGGACTAAGATGACTGGGACTACATTACTGCCCATGGATCAATCACAGGCCACCTAAAGAGAAATTCCTACTACCTCCAGTCAATCTCCTTTTATAAATACTACCATGGGAGAGAGGAAAAATCTATATAAGAGGAAGAGAGCATCCACCTCTCAAAAATTGGAAACCCTATAGGAGAAGCTAGAAGAGGAATAAAATGATGAAGATGATATACCTCTGGTTAGAAGAACAAGAGCCAGGATAGCTGTGTTAAGGAAAAAGGATCCCATTGAAGGCACACCTACTCGTGGAGGGATAGAGACACAAGGGGAATGGTCAAATGATCTAGACATCCTTGGTTTAGATGAGTTTCTCATGTCGTAATTTGAGGACCTTGAATGCTTCAGAGACCAAGGCCAAGATTCCTTTCATCCAACAAAGGAAGTTAGTATAGGGGGACATGTGTCAGTGAACCCTCAAGTTATCCTTACCCCACCTTTGCCTCAGTTCATGAATCCCATAGTGGATGTACCACTCATAGGAATGAACAGAAGAGAAAACAAGGATATAGGAACCTAAGGTGTATCCCACTCCACCACCTTCTATTTCAACTCCTGATCTCACCCCTCCACCTTCTCTTCCGAATCCTGCTCCCACTCCTCCACCTTATCTTCTAGCTTGTACTCCCACTCCTTTTCCTTCTCTTCCAATTCCTTCTCCCACTCCTCCACTTTCTTTACAAGATCCTACCCCACCACCTTTATCTCCACTATCTATCTCCAACCTGACTCCCCAAGTGTGACTGGATATGGGAACAATGCCTCCTCTTCAAACAACACTAGAGTCAATAAAGGGTTGTAAGGCCAAAATATTAGCTATCTCCTTAGAGGATGAAGATAGAGAAAAGGACAAGGAGAAAGATGCCACAAAAGAAGTGGGAAAACATAATTATGAGGAGAATGAAGAAGAATAGGATAAGGAAGAGGAAGGAGAGGATAAGGAAGAAGAAGGAGAAGAAAAAGAAGAAGAGGAAGGAGATGAAGAAAGGAAAGGTGATGAAGAAGAGGAAATATAGGAGGAGAGGGTAACCCAAGATGAACAAGGCCTCACTCCAGTATTGCATATTTCCCCTTATGAGCCTGTAACTACCTTTACTAAATCAACTTGGTTTACTAAAGAAATTCAGCCCAAGAAGAGGTAGACATGTCCTTCCTAGGCCAAGAATTCCATCAAGCTGAATTCATCATGCCCAAAAGGACCATATCCTATGTCACTTAGGACAAAAAGGGTCACTAGAAAGCATGGGTAGCAGTTCCCACCACTGGTGTTACCCAAGCACAAGTAACCATAAAAGACTTCACTTTTGAAGAGGTTGATTTAGTGGAGCCTACAAGGGAAGGGAGTAAAACTTTGGCAGCTCTGGGACTCAAACATGCTTTGGGTTTCATGGAAAAGGATGAGGAGAAAATAAATTCATTAACTGAGAAAATGAGGATTTAAAGAAATTCAATCACAAGATTGTGGGTCCCATTTACCCAAGTTTTCCAGAATCCTCATTACAGGCCTTCCTTGAGAAGAAAGTTGCTCCTAAATTGCCGAAAGTTATGACTCATTATTTCCTACAAGCATGCACCGACTAGAAGAATGATTTTGAAAAATTTGGAGAAGGGATTATTAAGGAAATATTTAGGTCATTCAGAGCTATCCTTGTACAAGCTACCAGATTGGTGTATATGATGGAAAGTGACACGGGGTTAGAATTCAAACTGACCAGATGGCAGGTGGCACTATGGGACCTTAAGATAATAAGAAAGCAAAGCTTCCAAATTTTGGTAAAGGTATCTGAAGGTGAAAATTTAGAGAATTTTGGCACATGGGTCAAGATTATAGCCAAAATGGTTAATGTTTATGTGAAGTGCTTAAACCACATATGCCAAAGGCATGAGGGAGTCTTGATGTGGGTAGAACAGATAGAAAACTTCTTCACAGTTATTTAATTGGAATTGTACAAGGATGAAGAACATCAGATTCTATGTCTATCCAAATAAATCATACAATAATACAAGGGCATCCTAGCAGAGGGTCAGCGGGAAGAAGATCTTCATCAACTCTTTTACTTCAAAGAAGATATGCAGAGAATGGAAGAACACGAGGAAGATATAAATTTATTCACTTTACAGTTGACCCTCTTTAGGGACAAGAAAGAACAACATCTTAGCAAAGTGGAAGAGAAAGAATTATACTATGAGGAGGTACAAGAAATAGTTCAAAGGTTGTGGGAAGCTCATCCAGAAATACTCCCATAGCTACTTCCCACTAGGGACTTAGTAAAATTTTGAAATGGAAATTTCCCCATACTTAGCCATTTTGCAAAGGCTAGTTTTTTGGCCTTTCAACCTCCAAAAGCCCAAAATTTTGGAGGACCCAAAACTTTATTTTCATACTTAGTGAATTTTGCCTCTATTAAAATTTAGAGAAAAGGTCAGGGCTAAATCCTAGGCCATTCCAACATGAGAGATTTTTGGCATAAAAGCAGAGTTCTAGATCAGATTGATCAAAAAATGGGGTTCATTTTTGCATGAATAAAGGTCTTCTATCAGTCTTCATCACATGAGGAACTCCAAATGAAGATTCCAAGGAGAAATCATAAATCAAAAGGATGACTACAATTAGAAATGGTGGAGCTCCAGTTCATTTTTCTCTTCTTTCTGAGCGAGTTTGACCCTTAATTCATGGGAAAACTAATTGTAAATAGATCAAGGATCCATGCAAACTATTTAGCATATTTTTAGTAGTATTTTTATTTAACAAGCTTTAGATTTAGCTTTTTTCATCATTTTTAGAGTTCTAATTCAATAAAAAAGGTTTTACAAGGACTCTAAAGCTTTAAACAGAGTTATACAAATATTCAAAGAAAGTACAACAACAACTATTATGAGGCATCAAAAAAAATAAAGTCAACAAAAAAAGCCAGTAGACAGACTAGATAGCAATAGTCCCAAAGATAAACATGATAAACAAGGACAACACAAAAAAGGGGAGGACCCAGGAAAAGACAGCTACATGCCATCAACCATTTCCTGGGCTTGAATCACCATAACCTCCATTTGATTTATAGTATTTTTGAGGTCACCTTTGTCCTTCTCTTTTTCCTCCCTTGGGCTTGTCTTTTTGGTGCTAGCCCTTGTGTGAGTTCTGAGGCCAGCCAGATCCTTGGCAGCTTGGCCATCGTTATCTCTAGTATCCTACTCCAGCTTCTCCATTAAACTCTTGGCCTACCCTATATAAGATTTGAGACTCTTCAGAGATTGGTCCTTGATCTTATGAATCATGCCCTCTATCTTGTCCACCTTGGCCTTCATGTTCTTGATCTGCCTCACATTGTCTTCTTCTGTAGGTATGTCCTCAAAGTCCTTGAACTAATTTTCCAATTTGCTGACTCTCTTCACCAATTCAACCTATGCTTCTAAATTCTTGATGGCCTCTTTCATTTCCCCCAGGCACTCAGCAATAGATTTCTCCCCAATACCAACACATTTTAAGATATTCATTTCCCCCCTCATACCTTCAATTTGATTCTTTAGGTTAGCATTATCACCTAGCAGTTTTCTAATTAAACTAGCAAAATCTTTAATGCAAGCTTTACCACGGACTAAATCCTCAGGTTCAAAAGTATTACCTATATCGTCATTGTGATGGGTTGCCTCCTTCCCAATGTTCTCATTTTCAAGTCCCTTCCCAGAATCCTCCTTCATAGTTTCTTCTTCCTTCTGCTCTTTATTCTCCATGCTCTTAGTAGGGTTAGTATCATCCTTGCCCTCATCCTTCTCATTTTCATCCTCCTCATCCAAGGAAAGCATGATTTTCCAATCACTAGGATTTTTCCCTTTTTGAATTTTCATATCACCCCTCTTTCTTTTCTTAACCCCAGATTTGGGTTTAGTCCCCTTCTCTTCATCCTCGGTGTCCTTTTCAGTCTCAGTTTCCTCCGCTAGAGTCATCTTCTTAGCCTTATTATTAATTTTTCCCTTTTTCTTTTTTTTTGTCACTCTTCTCAGAGCTATCATCCTCCGTAGCCTTCTTAGTATTAGAAATTTTGATGTGGTTTTTCTTCTAGCTTTTCGAGGAAGAAGACCCCTTTTTTATTCCCTTCTTAGGGGTTTTATACCCTTTTTTCTCTTCTTCCTCATCCTTAGTGTCTTCTTCATACATACTTTCCTCCTTGTCTCCTTTCGTATCTTCCTCATCCTTCTGAGTCCTTTTAACTAGAGGTATCTCCACTTTCTTGGATTTAAGAACTTCATATACTAACACCATAAGCCCCTGGTGAGAGGCATGATCCTCCTTTTGTTTCTTCTACACATTATTAATGGTGAAATCAAGTGACATGAGAAAGTACAAAGGAAAATTGACCTTCATGTTATGTCTTAAATGATTAAGAAGCATGAAGTTGTGGCTGTAGGCCCTAGTGAACCTACCATCTAGAGTGATGTAGCTGATGAGCATGAACAAAATATATCACCAGGGTCTAGATATGCGCATAGGGTCATGATAAGAGGTTCCCACCTTCACCAACATAGCCCTTTCCTTGTCTTCCTCAAGAAAATTCTCCCATGCCTTGTCTGAGATAATCCTATCTCTATAAAATTTAATCCCTTCCATCCCCATACCAGTCACCTTCGCAATAACCTCCTCGGTGACTTCCATATACTGGTTGCCAGCCATAACCTTCCCATTTTTCTAGGTCTTCAAGAAGATTCTTGTGATAGTGGAGTTGCACCCATGAAGCCTCTCTAGGAAAACTTACAAACCACCCTCCACCAAAATCTTCGACACCATCCCTTTCACGACATTTATCACAATTTGTAGGTTCCACTCGCTTCTTGTTACCTCCCATATCAGCTCTTTGGTTAAGATTACTCTCTCTATAGATGACTTTATGAATGTCATTTGAAATATCCCTCCTCCCTTTCACAAAAATGAAGTGCACCCAGAAAATGTGCCACTTTGAGCTAATTATTGCCACTAAGTACATTCTCCTTAGATGATAATGATGACAAGTCACTTCCGCCATAAAATTTTTTATTAAAACTTACCATTTATGATCACTTTTTTTTTTGCTTCACAAATGGTCATTACTCATCAATAATTGCACTTGAACTGGCATGTCAACATCACCTCCCCATTGAGTCACCACCTCCAGTTTACACACCATGTTGGCAGCCCAATCAGCCATCCCATTAGTTTCTTGATAGATATGAGTCACCATACATTTTTCAAAATAATGAATTATGGCTTTAGCCTTTTGCATAATATTGTAAATAGTCCATGATGCAGGGGTAAGACAATTCAAGGAATTAACAATGTTGAGAGAGACTCCTTCAATCCAAACTTTCTTGCATCCTTTTTCCTTAGCCATGATGAGACCATGAAGGGAAGCAGAGGCTTCAGCAAGTTGGTTGGTCTGGAAACCATTAGGGACAACTTTGATACCCTTACAAACCCCATTCTCATCCCTAATGACAATCCCACAACCCACCACCCCTAGGTTTCCTTTTGAGGCCCCATCAAAGTTAACTTTCATCCACCCCCTAGGTGGGTGATCCCACCTAGCATCATCTCTCATAACTTTGTTGTTCTGCTTCCTAAATTCCTTTTTATCTTCCATTTTTGAAATAAGACGGTATCCTCCTCCAAAATTGGTTCCATAATTCTATGATTTAACACTACATTTTCTTTAATAGCTCTCTTTATCTTCTAAAAAACCTCCTTGGAATTTTCCTCTTTATTCCTAAAAAATATTTCATTCTCTATATTCCCTAGCAAATATAGGGAAGAGCAAATTTCAAAACTTGAATAACAGTTTCATTTTTTGAATGATGTCTCCAGGAATTAAAAAGACCCTTCAAATTTTCAAGGAAAACCCATTCTATATTAAAAACAATAAGAAAGTTATCCCATATCACCCTAACAAAAGGACAATGAATAATCATATGATCAACACTCTCCTCATTCTACTTGCAAAGGTAGCATCTATTCACAACAGTCATCCCTCTTCTCATAAGGTTGTCAGTAGTGAGGACTTTATTTTGTAAAAGGATCCAGAAAAAACATTGATCTTAGGAGAAAGATGCTTTACCTAGGCCTTAGCCCAAAATGGCTCAGTCATATCTTCAAACTCCTTATTATACAAAGAAGAAGTAGGAAAATTACCACTCGAGCTATACTTCCATATAATCTTATCTTCCTCCTCAATCAGGGTGGTAGTTTCTAGAATTTGGTTAAGTTGTCCCATCAAAATGTCAATAACAGTCAGATCTTTCCAGTGATCACCTTCCTAGTAATCCTCCACTTTCCTTCCAAATATAATTTTGCAGAGGATTTCAAAGCTCTACCATCTGGGACAGTCCACTCATCTTCCCAGAAGAGAACATTCCTGCCATTTCCAACTTTCCATTTTACTCCTTTTCTAATGACATCCCTATTTTTCATAGCGTTCATCCATATAAAAGATCCTCTAGAGACCCTTTCATAATCAAGAAATGATGTTAGGTTAGGGTGGTCCTTATTGTATTTATTGTCCCAAACTAGAGTTCATTCTCCCTTGGAATTGTAATATCTCTAGAATAATTTAGCCAAGAGATGATTGTTGATATTTCTGATTCTGCGAAGACCAAGCCCCCCTTTAATAACAGGTCTACAGAGTTTTTCCCAAGCTATGAGAGCTATCCTCTTCTTTTTCTCCATACCTATCCATAAGAAATTTTTTTGAATCTTTTCAATAGCATCCCCAAACTTTTTGGGAATTTTGAAGATACTTAAAGTATAAAGTGAAAGACCTTGGAGGGTAGATCTGAGAATCGGAATCTTGCCTGATTGGCTCAACATAAGTCCTTTCCATCTAGAAAGTTTACTATGATATCTATAAATAAGAGAGCTCCAGAAAGTGTCAGGGGGCTCCAAACAAAGAGGTAGCCTGAGGTAAGTGCCAGGGAGGGTCTCCAAATCGCACCCCAGAATCCTCTTGATTCTGATCTTTCTCTTCTCAGGAAAATTAAAGAAGAACACAAAGATTTTTTCCCAATTAATAGTTTGACCAGAAGCATTCCCATATTTGGTCAGAGCATTCTTAATATTCGTAGCAATTTTAACAGATACCTCTCCCATAATAACCAAATCATCAACAAACTATTGATGAGAACACATTTGGTTAGCAGAAGAAGGACATAAACCCTTAATTTACCCAACCATCACATGGTTTTCCATGTACCTACCCAAGTATTCAGGCATAATAATGAAAAGGATAGGAGAAAGGGGATCCCCTTTACTCAACCCTCTAGAAGATTTGAAGAAAGGGGTAGGAGACCCATTGACCAAAATAGAGAAGGTGGTAGAAGAAAAAAGCTGAAAGATAAGATAAATACTCTTCTTGTTTAACCAAAAGCACTTAAGAATTTCAGAAGAAAATCCAAATCCACCCTATCAGAGGCTTTAGAGAGATCTAGTTTAAGGATTAGGCCTTCCTTTCTAGACATCCCTTTGATCCTCCATGATCAGATCTCTATTTTTTATAAGAATATTTTGAAAATAGTGCTTTGATCTACAAACATTATTTTGATTACAATGTTACTGAAGCCCTAGTTTTGGGGTTTGGAGTTTGTAGGTCAAAGCACTATATATTGTAATCAAAACAATGTAATATTGTCAGATCTTTGATGTAATAAATATATACAATTGGTGCTTCATTTATTGTGTGATTATTTTCTGCTGTCTATGGAAATTTTAAGACTGTGTGTTTGGTCGTTAATTTCTTTTAAAGAGCCAATTGGGTTTATTATGTTTTGGATTTGCAATCGATTAAATTAGAGTTTGTTGTTGTTCATCGATCTTGCTATGAAAAATATTAGGAAAGATAATTATGTTGGTTCAATGATAAATCTATCTTTTGTGTGTGCACATACTTGTGGTTTCACAATTTTAAAAGATTTTGAAAATCTTGCATCTTGATACATTTCTCTCCAAACGATTGCATCTATCCGGTATAGAATCATGACATGGTTTGATTCATATTTAGTGGGTTTCCATCTTTCTATCATTTAATTCGCAAGGGAGGTTTGGTAATTTTTTATGTCCATTAGGATTTTATTTTCAACAAATTTGTTTAAAATCTCGTTACCCAAATATTTTGATTTTATTTGACAATATGGATAAACAAATAATCAAAGTAGGTTTTAGCATAGATTTGCATCATTAGCAAGCTACATGCATTGATAAATTGGAAAATTAAAAAAAAATTACTAAATGTTTTTTGTAGTTTGATGTCTTGAAAGTACCAGCAAAAGCCTGCTTGTAAAAATTCACATTTATCTTCAACTAAGTTTACCGAGCAATTTGAAGCATGACTACAAAGAACCTTGGGAATAACTTTGTTATTCTTTCAAGAGGAGAGATCAAATCTCAAAATCCTAGCAATTGACTTTTGTTAAAACAACGCTTAACAATTCCTATATAAACCTTCATTTTATCTCATATATCATCAATCAACTTCATATCAAACTTATGTTGTGGGTTTTTATCAAGTCTCTTACCAAGTAATCAATTTCTCAGATCTTTGAGTCAAGGTGTCATTAGAGTAAAATTTGAGTGCCACACCTTAACATAGAGAAGAGAAGCAACAAAAGTATAGAGTATTGGATGGTTTACTTTGATTTAATTAGTTTATTTCATTTTGACCATCCATGATTTCTTTCTATTATTTGTAGGGCTTAACTGATTTAGTAGTTTAGTATTTTGAACAATCGATGATACTAATCTTTCTTGTTTATGTTGTACATAAAAACCCTATGAAACTAAAAAGATTAGTGTCTCTTGAAAACAATCTCCCCGTTTGGCATTGATGACAACACTTAGTGAAAAATACTAAGTTTTGAAACAAAATGGCAAATTGCCAAACCCCCAAAAAAATCCTTAACCAAACTTTTGTGCTCCCCGTGAGTTGAATGTCTCATTTTTCACTCCTTATCTCTTCCCCTTTTACATTAATAGAAAATATTGAAAACAAAACCAAAATTGTTTTACCAAAATCTTATATATCCCAATATATACAATTATCCAGGATATACTTACAAAATTTTGAAAATACCTGAGAAAGCATTTCTAATAGGACCAATATCAAGATCCATGCTCTTCTTCATACTCTCAACCATATGAATTTTTCCACAAATGGTATATTCTAGCTTCTTTTTAGTTGTAATATCTGATACATCAGGATACAAATAAGTTATCTCTGCCTCTTTTAGGCCACTAAACACAATTTATAACTTTTGTGTGATGTGGCTTTGTAGTTCATCGGTCCTTCCCTTCATCCTATCCTTCTCAAAAATGAGTGTCCTAAACTTGTTATTCAAAGTTGAAACTTGAACTACATAACTAGAGGCTGAAGTTTTTAAGGGATCATATGATTTAGATAAATTTCCCAACTCATCCTCACTTTCTCTAATAATATTTTCAATGTCAACAACACATTTTTAATAATCAATGCATGCTATAAAGATGTTTCCACCTTCGGTCAGAGTATCCTTCAACTACTTAATAAATATTCCCAAAGATGTTATGTCTTGAGAAATAGAGGAAATCAATTCATCATATCTTGTTTTATCAAACTCATTCCTCACCTTTAAAATAGTTGAATCCTCAAAAGAATGAAAGTGTGAATCAACTACATTTAGTAATCCTTCTAGCTAACCTGATAGGGAATGATTTTGGTCTCAATCATAGGTCATCATAATCTTTCCCAACACATCTAATGATAGTTCCAATAGATCATTTTCCTTCATGTGTGTTTTCATAATTTGTCTTCTTGCTTTGGCCTAACCCACCAAAGCAAGTATCATTGTAATTCCCCACCTGAGAACCCTTGGAAACAAAGGGTAAAATATGTACTAAATAATTTTTTTTTATAAACATACCATAAGATAGCATTAATATATTGTAAACAAGTGCATCAAGAAAACCATCTCATAAATAAAAATCTATAACTCAAGATATTATCATGAGCATCGTAGGTTCGTGCACAAGATAAAGTCTTAACAAACACTTCCAAAGGTTCCCAAGAAATCTAACACATATTCAAAACTGATAACACACATTTCAAAGATTTCCCCACAAGGATCCAGACAATGTCCATAAATCACAAGAGGCTCAGCTGGAAAATTTTCATGGCTATGAGGAAGGGAGACCAATATCCATCCTCAATCCATATAATTGATATTCTTCTTAAGCCCAAAGTAAATATTCCTAACATAGTTAAACATACATGTTAATTACCAACTTACCATAGCATAAATAAAATAAACCAACAACGATCCTCAAATGATTGTGCACAAGTCAAGGACTCAAGGTTACACTCAATAGCCTACTAGAATCATGTTGAAGACAATATGTTGATTCATGAAATTTCCTAATAACCCTCAAAATCTAGAATCTTCATCTTAACTCCTATGAATCTTAAACCACTCTCAAACATCCTGAAAGTATATACATAATATGTAAATTAATCTTATACTTAAATGGTACATTTTATGTATGGTCCTAGTGCAAAAATACATCTGTTGGGGCCTAAAGGACACACAAAATCCCACAAGAACCCACTTGAAAGATACCCGTCTCCTAGAACTAGTTGCAAAATGAAAATAGCTAGAGACGATGATAATAGGCATAGACGACAATAAGTATGTGCAGACGATGATTGGAACAACTATTGAAGTCTAAAAAAGACCCAGTCTAGTGAGGTCAAAGATGATGAACCTTAGATGCAGACAATAACGTGCATAGACGACGATATGCGCAGATGATAATTCCTTAAAAAACATTTTCTGGTGAATTTTGAGGCCAAAAAGTCTCACACCCGAGAGTTGAAGATGAATTTGGTTAATCTTAGATAATTATCTTGTTATTTTGGCCAAAAAGATAAGGTGAAAAGCCACAAACTAGAGGAACACCAATGCAAGATTGAAATACACCTAAATCCACACCAAGGAGTACTAGATACACACATACCGAGGCAATGGTCACTCTAATACATCAATAAACATTAAGGGAAGGCATGAACATAAAATTTTGGATCAATTACTAATACATACTACATCAAATATAAATAAATATAGGCTAAACCATAACACCAAATGAGAATGCAAGCATACATCAGTGTTATATAGGAGAGTGAGCCCTCAATATCCAAGTCTCGTAGGTAGAGGATTCTATCCCTATACACCGGTCCCTAGTATTCATATAGAATTACAATGCCTCCCTACCATGTGGTACCCACAGGTCCACCCCACCATGCTCATGGAGATTGTAACCTGACCACAATCAAAAGTAATCACTCACACCAAAATAGGCTACGCTCATGCCATACAATATGCAAGACTCAAGGTGACACCACAACCCAAGTAAAAAATACAATGCAAGAAAAAAACATGTAGGAAGAGGTCACTACTCAACTATTAGCATATAAAGTGGAGATATGGGAATGGAGTGTCGTCACACAGATCATTAAGGCTCATGCAACTTCAAGCTATCCTTCTCTCATCAAGGACTCTCTACTGAGCCATATCAACATCCATAGATGGAAAGGCTAGGTTGTACCATATAAACATCCTCAAATGACAACAAGGTACCATGCCATATCAATGTCTGTAGATCGCCATGCAAGACATACCATATCAAGTCCTCAAACAACGACAATATAGTCATATTTAGTCTTATATTAAGTTTTCTTTCTTGATTTATTGTTTAAGGTTATCAGTTGTTATTAAGGAATCAAGAAAGGTTACCCTAGAGCCCCTTTTTTCTCTGGTCCACCTTGAAGAGCCACTCCAGCTCACTACTCAACATAATACAACAAGGCAAAAGCCCCAAAAGACTCACCAGTACAAAAAATCCCCAAAGTACACCAAATGACTTGATTGGTCTCAACAAAGAGTATGGGTCTCTTGAGATCCCATAATGGCATGCACAAGGTGCTAATGATATGGTCTCAAACACCAACCTCACACATCTCTAATGCAATCATAATCAAGCATAGAGGAAAAATCTCAAAAGGAGGAAACTCATACAATTGCACATGGCAAACTAAACCGAGCACTTTGCCAGGAGTACAGATTTCTCCATGAATCCAAAAACCACAAAGTAAAACCATAAGATAATTGTAAACATAAAGGACAATCCAATCCAATAAATGAAAAATTTCAAAAAGATCCTAGCATGAATCTGGGTGGCACACAAAATGAAGCAAACATAAAAATTTCCAAAATTCAAACTTCTGAAAAATTAATGAAATAAAAACCCATTTCCCTTTTCATGCCAAAACTACAAAAATCCAATAAAATATATATTCTAAGAATGTATGCAAATTATGATAGTATAACAGTGCCAAAACTTCAAACCCCACACACAAAACATGAAAAGCTCATTCCCAACCAACTAAGAAATAGAAATAAACAATATTGTGGGCAAACACTAGTTCTCCACCCATGAAACTATAACAATCAAAAGTGAATGAAATAATGAAGCATAGAGAGATATATCAAGATCCCAACCTCACACCAAAAGAGAAAAAAACTAGAAAATGGAGCCAAAAATGGATACTCTACTAAAGCAGAAATGGCTCCACAAGAAGTTGGAGATTCATGACAGAAATCTAACAAGCTATCCCTCATGAAGCTCTGACACCTGAGTCACCCACAACAAACAAATAAAGATTTTATCCAAGAGGTTCTTTGGAGAAAAAACCTCAAAAACACAAAGGCACAAAAGATCAAGTGAGATTAGAAACTCACTTTTGCCAATATAAGCACTTTTACAAAAGTGAATTATTAATTAGATTATTTAAATACATAAATAATCAATTTTGCCCTTAACCCAAATTAAATAAATCAATTCCAAGAATATGGAATCTGACTACTACAAATTATCTGAAAATTCAAATTAAAATAGGTAAAATCCCCCAAATGCATAAAAATCAACATTTAAAATAAACACATTCCATGATAGCTATGGAAATCTAAATGCATAGACACATTCATGGGTTAAATCACATAATGCATCATGGAGTCTAGATGTACCAACATGTATAAGAGGGATAATAATATAAATTACATGGATACATAATCCATATAGGGATGACATTGGCTCAATATGTACGACCAATGTCATTATCTCCTTGTGCCACTACTGGAGATATAGCTACACACTTAACTCCTAAAACTTAGGATGAATGTACTTGCTACCTATTTAGTAAACATGCAAACATAAGTATGGATGCTCAACATAAAAATAGTTGAAGCACATATAACATAGATAATCAAAATGATGGAGAATGAGACAACATGTAGATCTCTCTAGCAAGTGACTACACCTCCATCTCACTTCATACTAGCACCAATGGGAAAAATACATAGAAATGGTGCACTACATACAAAAAATCCAACAATATAATAATTCATTAAATTAAATCATTTAAATAATCATTTATAAACTATTCAGAGTATATATCAATTAAAATTAAAAGACAAATATCCACAACATATAAGCACCATAAACATGAGTCAAATAATCATCATCCTCATGTATAATCCATAATCCATAGTCTGAATAGGAAATAAACCAAATATCATCATAAAGAATCATGTCACATCAAAGAGAATCATCATGCAGATATGATCAAACAAAAATAGAAACATAGTCTAACATCTAACAACTATGATGTTGGAAATCAAAATAATGAATAGTCATCGATGCATCTCATCATGCAGATAATCAAATAATAATAGCTACAGTATATCTTAGATAAAAATAACCATGGAATAGAATGAAAACATGAGTGGTACTACATCCTCCCTCACTAGATATAGGCTTACTCTTGGAAGCCTACAAAAAGACAAGGGTACAAAACTCTCAATCATGAAGCAGCCTTCCATGTAGCAAAAGTCCCATCACTTGGGTCCAATTGGAACCTTACCTTCTCTATGTCCCAACCTCTAAGGGTCAATGTATGATTCTAAAGAATGTTGATGGGATCCAAAGAAATCTATCTGTCCTCTACCTATAAATAACCCCAATCAAGAACATGGGTCACATTGTGAATATATTGTCTCAACACAAAAACATAAAAAACATCATGGATGCACAATAGTCTAGGTGGAAATCCCAAGAAATAAAAAACAAGACCATTCCTCTCGAGGATCTCAAAATGTCCAAAACATTTTGGTGCTACCTCACATTCTTTCCCATAGTGTATGGGGCTCTTCCATAGATGGAATCAATATAAGATATGGTCACCAACTAAAAAGTGATGGTCAAGTCTATGGGCATCAACATACTTCTTCTATTGATCCTGAGAAGTAACCATATTCTCTCTACTAAAAACAACCTTCTGCTCCATATCCTGATGCATCTTAGGACCCAAAACTAATCGATCCTCTAACTAATCACAACTCAATGGTGTATGGAATGGTTAACCATACAAATCCTTGAAAGATTAAATGCAAAGAGAACTATGGTACCCATTTTAATATAAAAACTCAACCAAGTATAAATAGCCCTCCCACCTCATTTATTGATCCATCACATACATCTAAAGCATATCCTCAAGAACTTGATTCACCCACTCCATCTGATCATCATTCTTAGCGTGATAAGATGAACTAAATTTTAGCTACATTCCCAAAGCATGTTGGAGAGATGTCCATAGTGTTGAAGTAAACACTAGATCTCTATCTTAAATAATCCAACAAGGTATCCCATACAACCAAACTATATCCACCATGAACACATGTTCTACTGAAAAGGAAATGTACAAAGCTCTTATGGATGAAAATTGAGCCAACTTGGACAGCTTGTCCACTATAACCATAATATCATCATGACGATGCACTAACATAGGCAACCCATAATAAAATCAATAGATACAGTATCCTAATTCTATTTAGGAATGAAATATGGTTGCAAAAGACCTACAAGATGTTGATGTTATACCTTCACTCTCTGGCACTCTAGTCATCAAGCAAAAAAATCAGAAACATCAAGCCTCATCCCTACCCAAATTTATAATTTTCTAAGGTTGGCATACATCTCCTTAACATAAGGATGTGAAAAATACAAAACATGATGTGCCTCTAACATAACCAAAAAATGAAGAGAACCTGACACCAACACATAATTCCACTCATGGTGCTACAAAATTACATCTGACTCCAACGAGTATCCTTAAAAAATCTTTGCAAGGGTATGTCCAAACTAATTCTCCTCTCTAACCTCCTGATACCATGAAGCACTAGGAAAACCCTCAAGGATATGGCTACCCAAATCCACTCCCAGTGGAAAAACATATATCTCATGCCTTCTCCTACTCAAGGAATTCCAAATAATATTCTCCTTTCATTTGATGTAATTAACATCAAAATCATACTCACACAAAAACTCCATCCAACGATGTTGTCATGCATTTAGGTTCGGCTGAGAAAACATATAATACAAGCCTTAGTGATCACTATGCAACTCAAACTTGTGATCCAAAACAAAAAAATTTCCAAAGCACAAGCACATACACAACCATTTCTAACTCCAAATTGTGGGTGGGGAAGTTCACCTCATGATCCTTGAGCTTCTTAGACTCATATACAATTACTTGTCCCTCATGGATAAGAACTCTCCCCACACCCTCTAATGATGCATCAGTGCACACCATAAACTCACCTATAGGATTTGGCATTCCCAAGATAGGTGCAATGGTCAAATTCTCCTTAAGAGCCTCAAAAAATGACTCACACTATGAAAACAAAATATACTTCTTCACTTTCCTCTAAAGATAAGTGGTAGGATGATTAATGGTAGTAACCACTGAACCCATGAAACTACGAACCTCAAGAACACTAGTTGGTGTTGGCCTATCCATAATATCCTAGATCTTTGAAGAATCCACAGAAATACCATCTCTAGAGATGATATGTCCCTAATACTTCACTTTAGTTTGGAAGAACTCACATTTGACCAGTTGCCATATAAATGATGGTCACATAAACACTACAATACCTGACATAAATGGACCTCATGCTCTTCCATAGTCCTCAAATATATCAAGATATCATCTAGAAACACAAGGAAAAAGTGGTCAAGATAAGTACAGAATATAGAGTTTGTCAAACTCATGAACACTGATGGTGGATTGGTCAACCCAAAGGGTAAAACCATAAACTTATAGTGCCCATAACATATATGAAATTTTTTTTGATGAATGTCATCCTCATGAATATGAAGCTGATGGTATCCTAACTTAAGTTCTATCTTCACCTACACTCTCTCTCCCTTCATCTAATCAAACAAATCATCAATCCTTAACAAGGGATATCGGTTCTTCACTAACACCTTATTCAACAATTATAGTCAATGCACAAATGCAAGGATCCATCCTTCTTCTTCATGAACATGAATGCTGCACCCCATGGGGATACACTAGGAAAAATATGGCCCTTGGACAAAAAATCTCTAACTATAGATGAGCCTCACTCAACTCCTGAGTAGTCATGTGGTAAGGTGCGCTATAATAGGCTAAGATCCAGGAATGAGATCAATGCAGAAATCTATATTAAATTGAGGTGACATTCCTGAAATCTCATCTAAAAGAACATCTGCAAAGTCATAGAGGAGTGGGTTATCATCAAGAGACACCTCTCAACTCTCAACTCCATCAAGGTCACTAATAGACACTGTGAACAACTAGCAACCCTATCATATTCTCTACTTCATCTTATTGGTTGAGATAGTATGAAGTGAAATAGGTCTTTGTACCCCTAAAATCTCAATACGCCCACCTGTTTCATTGACACACTATACCAACTTACATTGGAAATAAATACTTTCTTGGTGATAAAATAACTATTCCATACCCAATAAAATATCATAGGAACCCAAGAGTAGGATGCAACCACAAATAAGGGATTCCATGGTCACTTTGAAACCTATAGCTAACTAAACCTACCAACTATCAACTCTTTGAGCTACTACTAGCCCACATCGTTGAACAACAAAGGGGGAAATGAAAGAATATAAAGCACCTGAATCAAATAACATAGAGTTAGTAATACCATGCAACATACCCTATAGTCTTAGCAATCATGTCCTAGTGCTCAGCTTGATGGTTATCAACTGCCACAAATACTTTGTGGTATCTACCCATACCCCCAAATGTAGTCTCAGACATATTTTTTGTCTCACTCAATCCTATAGATGACCTCTGAGGACACATCATTTCCCTAGGAATTAACTATCCACAAGTGAAACATGCCCCTAGACTATAATCACACCCTATTGAAGGAGTAATAGACTATTGATAACTCTCTCTCTCCTAGCATTTGGTTAAACACTCTTAGATGTCTGACTGCACTTAGATGTCTGACTGCATGGAGTTTTCCTACTATAGTACCAATTACATTCTCTAGTTGTGGTACCTAAATCATGACCACTCTATTGAACCTACAAATGACACTTCCTACAGTGATACTATCAACCTACCTTCAAAGCTGTCAAATGTACCTTAGATGATCTTGTAGGTTGTACTTGTGTTCCCTATGTAGTTGATCCCAAAGGTTGTGCACTAAGACTTTATGCACCTATCCTGCCACTATAACCCCTAAAAATATTTCTCTAACCCAATCTATCCTTCTCGGCAGAATTTGAAAGTGTGTTAATACTATAAGGTCCAATATTACTGAGAGGGGGGTGAATCAATAAACTATCTGATCCAAAACTTTTCACAATTCATTCAACATATTAACAACATTCATCAACTTTAAACCTTTTGCACAAACAAGATAAGTGATAAAATAACCATCCAAACATCCAACACAATAACACCAGTATTTTTATCATGGAAACCCTTGGTTTGAAGGAAAAACCATAATGGGAATTAGTACCACCATATATTTTCACTTTTTGAAATATGCCATGTTAAAGGTCTCACCCTATTTGGAGCTTACAATGATGATCAGTTAGGAGAAGACCCTGTTAGGAGTCACTCGATTAAGGGATTTAACTCTTTCCCTAGTAGGAGATTTACCCTATTAGGAGTAACCTTTGTAAATGGTTTACACCCTAGCTAAATAGTCACTTGGTTAAAGGATTTACAAATTAGACCTGTCAAAGTCTACATGGTTAAGGGATTTTCTTGAGAATGTATTGGGATTCAACAAGTATAATGATCTGGGTGTAGAATGCCTCCTCTACTTGTTCAAATCCATCTAAGAATAATACTTCTACTTCTTGCAGACAATATTCTCTCTTCACTCGACCGCACCTTGGCATCTATGATCTACACTTGCATAAAGCATTGATTTACATATATAAAGATTACATGATCATTAGGAAATTTAACCTCCTTAAAAAATGTATTACAATCTTTCCTACTTGATCCTTGAACCCTAAAATGTGTTACCAATTATTAATTACAATTTCAAGTCCATGTCGTCCTTTAGATCCATTGCACATTTGATTTGAATCAAGAACAATCAAACCTTTTTTACTTTTTCAACACACTTCCAAAACTCTGTTAAATCTAATGACCTCAAAAAATGAAATAGAAATTAATCATTACAAATTTTTTATTCCATTTCACCTTGACACCTATATCATAGAAACATCCAGTGCAATTGATCACATCATCACCGCACACCGATCTAACACCAATTTCTCAAACTGGTTGAAACATTTTTCTATTAGGCATAGAAAGATCTTCTGTCAACTTAAATGATTTATTTTGGTACTCCAATCCTTTTGTAATGATAGTATCAATACCATATCCTAGTCTCGATAAACATATCATGATCATAACACTTGGATCCATACCAATTTGATATAATAATGAAATTATTCATTGTTTGTCATTTTTTTTGTTTCCTACTCTGTTTCTCTTCAATTGATCATAACTTGCTCCATTTGTGTTCCCAGTATACATGATCATACATAATTCATCTAGAGACATCCCTGAGTCTCCAACAATAATCACACACTCCAATTGGTACTACAACAATAGAATTCATCTGCGCAAATACTGAGTAGCACAATAGGAACATTATCAACAAATACAACAGCAAGTTGACATCAATGACAACAAAATAACTGATCTTCCTATCATCAAACCTATACCAATAAAAACTCAACAATATTTGCATCAGTTATTCCAAAAATATCGCCCTTTGGAATTTATGGAAACACCACATTGATCAGATAACATTTTCTTTGCCTTAGCTGATGAACCAAACTTCTTCTCTTCTCCCTTCTTGGTATTCTCCTTCTAAGTCTTCTTCAAATCTTCTCCCTAGTACCTATATTTGGTTCTTCTCTTTCATCTAATCTTTACCCCCTTTGACAACAATGTAAAAGGTTCCACATAGGTCACCTACTTCTGCAACATCTTCCTTTGCCTCTGACTGCTCCCCCTAAGGAATAGTCCATTTTAACACCAATCCAATAGTGAAAGGTATTCATTAAGTCCACTAGATTGATTCTTACCACATCATCTTAATGTCACTCAGATAGGGGTATAACCCCTAACTTACCTCTCAAATACTCTGGTGCAAAAGAACCTAGGCACAAAGATATACACCAAGATGTTAATGAGAATTTTTATTGTATTTGATTCATTCATGATTTATTTGATTCTATTGAGTCAAGATGTAAAGTCTATGAAGCCATTTTGTCATAAATTGTAATATGTGTTATTTAGTCAACTTGGATATCTTGAAGGAATTTACACAAAGTTACAAATTCATTTATGTCAAAAAGTGCAAAGTTGCACAAAAGTTTATAAAATGCAACTTTTCAAAAGTTGTTAAAGTTACTAATATGTTGTAAAGTGGAAGACTATTGGTCTAAAAGGTGGTTGAGAAGTTGAAAACTACCAAACACACTAAAAATTCATTTTAATGGTCATTCCAAATTAGAATGAGAAGAAAAAATTTTGGAATTTTTTTTCGAGCTTTCTACTATTGTTGTTTTAATCGGTGTTTCAGTTTTTGCGTTGTTATATATATATGGATATTGTGATGAATTATCTTCCTTATCTCTTTGTTTTGGAGTAATTTCATTAAGTTTTGAGAAATTTATGACAGTTTACTATTTTCAGATTTGAGATTTTCTATAGACAGTCATGTTACAGCATTTGGGTTGGATGAATATTAAAGAATTATGATCTATAAATGGATTAATTTGAAATATATGTGAATAAAATTTCATTCCCCTTTGGTTTGAGTCATTTTTATTCATATTTGTTTGAGTTATGAATTTTTTAGTGAAGACTGGTTTTAAAGTATCTTCAATGGAGTGCAAGCAAAGATTTGTGGTAATACAATAATTCATCCATTGTAAAATATAAATGGCTTACATATTCTAAAACTAGAGTCATAAAGGTTTAATATTAAAATATTTTTAGATCATTTTTTTTTGGTTTGCAAAATTTATATGATGCCCTAGGCGGATTGGGTAAACAACTTTTCTTATCTTGTGACAGTAAATTGGGTCTCAGGATAGAGATAACATATTTTGATATACTGTTGGATTTCCTTTGTTTTGGGATATGTTTTATAAGTATTAGTTTTTGAAAACTCCACTGGAGGGATATTTCTAATCTTTTCATGTGGGAAATTTGTGCATAACGGTAAACAGGGTATCAAAACTATCCCAGTCAGGATAGATTTTAAAGATGTTTGATAACTTGGATTGGATGGACTCATTGTGGATTGGTAAGAGTTTATAATAGATTGATAGATTGATATTGATAAATAATGTGTGTTCATTTTATTTCTTAAATTAACATTTTGTAATAAACTTAGAAGGTTTATGAGTTTGATCTATGCCTCTAATATTGAATATGTTGATGGTTATTTGGTGAACTTAGAATTGTTTTCAGTTTTGATGAAGGAATTGTGTTTGGATAAGCATGATCCTAGGTATTTGATTTGGTTTCCATCATTCTATACATCAAATTAATATCATATCTTTAATATATTGAGTGTGCGGGTAGAGTGCCAAGGGTGGCAATTCACACCAGGACCTTAAAGATTTGGTTTTTATTTTGTTGATGATTTTTCTGTTGTAGGTGCTTATCCATCTTGTTTCACATGAAGGTTGGAATGTGTGTACATAAAATAGAAGTCTGTCAAGGGACAAGAGAAGGTCCATGGCCAAGGAGATGGTCCATTGATTTCTAGGAGACTAGGTAAAAGAGGATGGATGGGACTCCTAGGTGAGGGATATAGGAGATTTGTTTGTGGTGAGTTGAAGCAGCAATGGTAAAGGTGGACCTCTGACTAATAAGGAATTGAGGAGTTGTAGAAATTAATGCTCCACTAAAAGGAGTATTTCAGAAGGTGATTTGGAGGATAAACTTGTGTCCTTAAAGGCTAAGTTGGTGGTAGAAGAGGCATGAAGATAAGAGTGATGAGAGGCATGAAAGAAAAGTAAAGAGGAAAAGATGATGGTGATAGGGGAATGAAGAGGAAAATAAGTTGAGTGAACACAAAGGTGAAGAGTTTTGGTCTAATTTTCTTTTGCAGGTTATTGGTTGCATGTTTCCAAGGGACTTGGAAAATGTTGAAGGGCGAGAGTATGGTTTAGCAGCACCTAGGCAAAAAGATATACACCAATATGTTAATGATAAATTTATTTAATTTTAATCATTCATGATTTATTTGATTCCATTGAGTTAATATGTAAAGGCTATGAAGCCATTTTGTCATAAATTGTCAAAGTTGTCAATTTACCTTAGTTGTCCTAGTAAGGTCATGAATTGGTCAAGTGGTCAAATGTGTATGAAAAACCAATGGAAGGTTAAACATTATGTAATATGTGTTATTTAGTCAACTTGGATATGTTGAAGGTGTTCACACAAAGTTACAAAGTCTTTTATGTCAAAAATTGAAAAGTAGCACACAAGTTGTAAAATGCAACTTTTCAAAAGATGCTAAAGTTACTAATATGTTGTAAAGGGGAAGAATATTGGTCTAAAAGGTGGTTGAGAATTTTAAAAATACCCCAAAAAATATAAATTCATTTTAATGGTCATTCCAAATTAGAATGAGAAGAAGGAAACATTTTAGAAATAATTTTGGAGCTTTCTACTATTGTTGTTTGGAATGTGTTTCAATGTTTTATGTTGTTTCCAGGCCTAGTAAGGACTTGTACAGCCTTTAAACCATGTGTATTTTATATCTATGGAATTTTTATGAATAATACTCCTTCTCCCTTTGGTTTGGAGTAATTTCATTCAGTTTTGAGAAAGTTATGACAGTTTTGGTGAAAGTTACTATTTTTCAAATTTGAGATTTTCTGCAGACAGTCACGTTGCAGCATTTGGTACAAATGCATATTAAAGAGTTATGATCTATAAATGGATTAATTTTAAATATATGTAAATAAAATTTCATTAAATTTGTGTTTGATTCATTTTTATTCAGATTTTTTTAAGTTATTAAGATTTTAGTGAAGATTGGTTTTAAAGTATCTTAAATGGAGTTGTAGGTAAAGATTTGTGCTAATACAGTAATTTATCCATTGTAAAATATAAATGGATTGCATACTATGAAACTATATTTATAAAGGTTTAATATTTAATTTTTTTTATATCATTTGGTTTTGGTTTTCAAAATTTATATGATGCCCCAGGCGGATTGGGTAAACAACTTTTCTTATCTTGTGACAGTAAAATGGGACTCAGGACAGAGATCACATCTTTTGATATAACAGTTGGATTTCCTTTGTTTTTGAATATGTTTTATAAGACCTGGTTTTGGAAAACTCCATTATAGGGATTTGTCTAATCTTTTCATGTGTGAAATTTGTGGATAACAGAAAATAGGGTATTGAAATTGTCCCAGTCAGGACAGAGTTGGAAGATGTTTGATAATGTCAATTGGATGGACTTATTGTGGGTTGGTAAGAGTTTATAATGGATATATAGATTGATATTTATAGATAATATTTTTATTTTATTCCTTAAATGAATATTTTGGAAAGAACCTAGAAGGTTTATGAGTTTGATCTATACCTCTAATATTGAATATGTTGATGGTTATTTGGTGAACTTAGAATTCTATTAAGTTTTGATGAAGGAATTGTGTTTAGATAAGCATGATCCTAGGTATTTGATTTGGTTTCCATGATGCTCTGAATCATACTCAAAATTATCATTAGGTAATGGTGTGCATATCTCTGCTAGTTTCTCCTTGGTTGGCACATATGCCAACTTGACTATCTTCTCCTGCACTTTCTCTCTTAAGAAATGATACTTGATTGCAATGTATTTATTCTTGAAATGCATTATAGGATTCATTTAAATATTGATTTCACTTGTATTATCATAGTAGATAGTCACAGATTCAGTTACCTTCTCCTTGATACCTTCTAGGATCTACTTCATCCATGCAATTTATGTACAATTCATAGTTGACGTTGTTGGTATTTGATTGAGACTGTTGGTATTATAGATTGTTGAATATTTTGGTGCGGTGATAAGGAGTCATGTATATTTTTGTCATTAATTTAAATTAAGTGAGTACCATGCAAATAAGTGAATACAATTCATAATATACAATAGGTAAAGTGAAGGTATAATTGGTAAGCAGGTGATACTAAAAATTTGGTTAATTCCAGAAGATTGATAGACTATGCTAACATCATTTTGGTGAAATTCATGGTATAAACATAATTATGTGGAGTGAGAATAGATATAGATTCAAAAATTTCACATTGCAATATAGTTCCAACCTTAACATATTTGGTTGAGAGGTGATAAATTTTTGAGTGACACAAAGATAAAGACGGGTAGAACTTTTATGTTCTTGATCAACTGGTCAGTAGATCACAGAGCGGTGAGTGGTAAAGTGCATGTGATCATTTATAATGATATGATGACATGGAATAAAGGTTATACATCCAATGTATTTGTAGTTACATGATCGATGCAAGCATTTAAGATAGATTTAAGGGATTATATTGGAGAAGTAAAAATCGGCTAGTTATCTTGGAGATATAAACTTGCATATCATATCTTGACCTAACGCGGTCATGGTAAATCATTTTTTTGCATTGAGATTATAATTTAGACACATGATTTTGTCATAGAGAAATCAATTTTAAGATCATTTTCAATTGGGTGCAAGTCATTAATTTAAGGAAACAGAGAGATTAACTATGAAAAAAAAGTTTTTATTACTGTTGTTGAAGTTATTTTGGGTGATTAGGGTTTTATGATTTTGAGTTGAAGTTACGATCAGGAAGCAAAGAGTAGTTACAAAGTAAAAAGGTAGAGAGTATGAAGAGCTTATAGTATTTTTTAAGAAAGCAGTGCTACATTTAGATCATTTATCTTATTGCCTTCCTAACAGTTGCAGTAGGTCAAATCCCTTAATTGGGTGAACTCTAACACGTTCTTATTGTAAATCCTTTAACACGGTGACTTCTTTATTGAGGCTTTAAATCCTCTAGCAAGGCAGATAATAGATGATCTTATTGTACTCCTAAAAATGTACTAGTCACTTCTAATAGGGTAAACCCTCAAAAAGGGTATTGTAGCTCCTAACAGGGAACACTCATATACTCCAGTTATTGGGCTTGTGGGTGTCATCCCCACCATGGTTTTTTCCCTCTTACAAGGGTTTCCATGTAAAACATAATGTGTTATGTGTGTGGAAATTTTGAATGCTTTTTTTTTTTTTCATTCATATTTGCATCAGATACTTGCTTTATAGGTTTGAAAAGCATTGCAGTGGTTATTTTTTCCAGTGGTTGAATTAGTTCAATATCTATTTGTACTGATTCACCCCCCCTCTCAATACCTATCATTCCCAATAATTGGTATCAGATCATAGGTCCTTTTTGTGATAAGTATAATAGCTTAGGGTAAAGATCCATTATCATGGAGGAGTATAGGTATGAGATGAAACTTGATAATGCAAACAAGATGATCAAGGAGATAAAGGAAAAGTTGAGACATTCTCTTGCAAAGATGAAAGAACTTGCTAATCAATTGAGTGAAAGTTAAGACTACATAGAACAACTATTTTAAGTAAGTACATCTGAAGAATCTAAAGAGGAAATAACAAATCTATTGGAAAAGAAAAACAATCTTAAAGAACATATGGCTAATCTGAAAAGAGAACTAGAAAGTCATTTTGTCAAGATTTGTGAAGATCTGGAAGAGAAAAGGAGTGTAGCAAATGCCAAGAAAGCTACTGATGATGCCCTAAAATAAAAAAGTGATGAACTTGTCAAACTAAGATAGGAATATACCCTATATCATAGTCAAATGTAGGATACTTTTATAGAAAAGTTTCAAGTATTAATTGAGAATGAAAGACTAAGGAAGATGAATGATTCATTGAGGAAAGAATTCAAAACTGAGAAAGAAGCAAATGAAAAAACTGAGAAGTTACAATGAAAGCTCACAAAATCTTCATAATCAACTGAATATTCAAAGAAGACACAAGATACAAATGGTCTAGGTTATTTAGGAGAAGGAACATACAAATTTGAAGTTTCCTCTAATGCCAAACCTAAGGAGGGATAGAAAGATCAGAAGGTTGATCCAATCAAATTAGGTAAGAAACCTAACAAACCTACTTGCTATAACTGTGGAAATTTTGGTCATACTGGAAATGTTTGTAGAAGCATACCGATGAATAGAGCCTACTCTTTTAATGGTCATTGTTATTATTTTCACAAGTATGGTCATGTTTTGTATGAGTGTAGATCTATCAGTACCTCCAGTAGTGGTAACTTTGATGGATATTGTTTTTCATGCAAAAAGTATGGACACAAAGATAAATATTTTAGGTCAAGAGTATATGCACCAAGGTCACTTGTTCCACCAGTGAATACTTTTAGAAGGTAATTATGGACACCTTACAATGAATTTTAGAACTTTAAATATGAAAGGTAATGTTGGTCACTGGAAATAAACTGGTAAAACATGTTTTGTCTATCATAAGACAGGTCATATAGAAAAAGACTGTCAGTTTAAAAATCAAACACCTCATCAGTATGAAGATGGAAAAGGAAAGTAGGTTGCTAACATTGATGAAGTTATAAATGATATGAAGAAGACTTGGGTGAATAAAAGTGAACTAAATTCCTCTAAGTTGATTGAGAACTCCACAAGTTCAAGAAATGTAGAGGTTTTATCGGTAAATAAAGCATGTTATTTGTTAGAATAAATGAGAGCGGGAGTGAATCAGTTAGACTCAGTGCCCTCACAAAATTATCCTACAGTCCCAAATTCTTCTAGATGTATAACAAAAAAATATCAAATATAAGACTCAGCACGGTGAAACATAAACTGTGATTTCAAAACTTATTCTTAAGTTGTCTACTGAGTATCATTAAATTAATATTGTGATTACTGATCTAGGTCAATAAAATAAAGTGTAAATTAAAATAAAAATCCATAACATTCATGCACATTGACACATATATTTTAAACGTGGAAACCCTATTAAGGGAAAATCACCTGGGATTGGTAACCCAAAATATTTTCACTCTTCTGAAGTGAGCTCAGTGAGAGCCAACCATGTTAAAGGTTACAATGCACACTGTTAAATGTGACCTTGTTAGAGTATTTAAAACTAACACTTCTCTCTTGAACATGCATTCACTATGGGGTCAAAAGGAAAAAAATTAACATTCTCTACATTTTCTAATAAGGATTCACTATCCCAGTCGATTAAGAGAATTATCTATAACAATGGTTAAAGTGATATAGTAATAATCTAATTCAAATACAACTCTGATTTGTAGATATTTAGATCTATTCTAAGTACATAATACCTCTGATCAATTTTTTCACTTCATTTCATATCATACTTGTTCTTCTAGGTAATCCTCTTTCCTGTGTTTTGCTCAGTGATGTCTGCAGAAATGCTTGGTTATGCCTTTAGCCAGTTTGATCAGTCATGCATCAACTTTGCATGTATGCTTCAGAATATCTGTACATGATTCACAAATGGATATCTTGTCTCTTATATAGACATCATATATCATTTAATTTTCATCCTTCAAATCTTTCCTCTTATTCTTCATCATTCATTTTACCACTTGATCCTTCTTCGACAGTTGTGTTAAAAACATGTTTCAATCTCTGTCATCCAATCTTCCTTGAATTTTAATAACCTTTTGATCAAATAAAAAACTTTATCTTTTACCTTTAAATCATCAATTTCCATCTCAGCATTTTATTTAGCCTCGGTTTGAATTAATTTCTTAATCAATAGTCGTGTCGGAAATCCCTTGCTCGATTAACACTGGCACTCGGTATACACTATATTTTACTTGGTTTACACTGCTACTCGATGTATACATAACTCTTTGTTTACCGAACAAATGAACATTTTTTTTTCTATTTCTTCAATACATAAAAAAATTTCTCCACCATAATAACACTCAAATAATTTGACATCAATGAAAATACATTAACTAATAATGTTTATCATCACTTCTACAACTCGGTTGAATATCAAAAAATGACTTCAAACATATAATTAGTTGTAGTTCATCAATTTATCTCTTTGGCATTGATGGAAACAAAATATGAAATATGCAATATAATATGTCATACAACAAATACCAAACTTTTGATCTACAATTGCAACAATTCAGTAGCTCTTCCTAGCTTGAATATAATCAGTGTTAGTATAAACAAAATATTCAATGTGCAGACTCTCCCTGTTTTTTTGTCTTTTAAACTCTTGAATCTCTTTGTAGATTAGATGTCTCTCCCTTTCTCTTTTATCCCTTGGATGGATAGATATGTCTTGACTCTCTCTTCATATTTCATAAAACTCTCTCCCTTAGATGGATATATATTTCATTGATCAACTCTCTCCCTTTGACGATAATGCCAAAAAGAAATATATAGCTCTTCAGTAGCTAAAATAAAATTTCTCTCTTATTCGGTGTAGTAGGTACCTTTCAGTGTACTAATATCGCTGTGCTGGTCCAGTTCAGCTTTACATCAACATGATTGATATTCTAATTTCTTGTAGGTTGATGCAACCTCCAAATCTACTTAGTTACCAATAGAAAAGGGATGAACCCCTAGTCTACCTCTCAAGTACTCAAATGTATCCTTCGGTAAGGGTTTTGTGAATATGTATGCAAGTTTTTCCTTTGATTGTACATATTCCAGTATTACGTGTTTGTCTTGTACTTGTTCCCTCAAGTAGTGATACTTTATAGATATGTGCTTTATCTTTACATGAATCACTAGATTCTTTTAAATATTTATAGCACTTGTGTTATCACAATAAATCATCACTAGTTCAGTTATCTCCTCATTTATTCCTTTCATTGGTTGTTTTATCCATGCTATGTTAGAACAATTTGCAGTGCAGTTGACTGGGATAGCATCATTGGTTCTTGTTAATCCAAGTAACTAGTCTTTCTCCAATAAAGATTTCTCCACCAGTAGTGCTATTTTTTTCATCTATATTTCCAGCCCAATCAACATCTGTATATACTTTCAATTCAAATTTTCCTTCTCTTTTATACCAAAGTCCATAATGCTCAGTATTCTTCAAATATCTAAAAATCCTTTTTACAACGGTCATATGTGACTCCCTAGGGTTAGTAGAAAATCTTGCAACTATTCCTACTGCGTGTGCAATGTTAGGTCTTGTGTGTAAAACATACATCAATTGACCAATCATAGATTTGTACAAGGTTTGATTTACCTTAGGTGTCTTGTCTTCTTTTGCCAATTTGCATCCTATCACCATAGGTATTCCAACTGGTTTTGAGTCTTCCATTCTAAATGTCTTTAGTACTTCCTTGATGTATTTTGGTTGAGTGATGTAGATTCCTATAGTTTTTTGTAAAATTTGCAATCCTAGAAAAAAATTGATCTAACCAAACATCAACATCTCAAATTATTTCCTCATTTCATCAGCAAATTAAGTGCATAAGTTATCATTACCTCCAAATATGATATCATCAACAAATATTTCAGCAATAAGTGTCTTATCATCATTTCCTCTTAAATACAAATTGTTGTTGTCACTTTTTCTAATAAATCCAATACTTATTAGATAAGAATGTCGTATTTCACACCATGCTCTTGGTGCTTGCTTTAGTCCATATAAATCTTTATGTAACTTACATACCATGTGTGTTTGATCAGGATCAAGAAATCCATCAGGTTGTTTAATGTATACCTCCTCTTCCAGTATTCCATTCAAAAATGAAGATTTCACATCAATCTGAAATACCTTGAATCCTTTATATGCAGCATATGCAAGTAGTATCCTTACTCCTTCAAGTCTAGAAATGGGTGCAAAATTTTCTCCATATTCAATTCCTTTTTCTTGTGCATACCCTTTGCAAACTAATCTTGCTTTATTTCTAATTACATTCCCATCTTCATTCAATTTGTTTCTGAAAATCCATTTGGTGTCCATAATATTTTTATCACTTGGTCTCGGTACTAAAGTCCATGTCTTATTTTTATTTATCTTCTCAATTTCTTCATTCATGGCATTAAACTATTCTTCATTTTCTAATGCATCTCTAACATTTTTAGGCTCAAATTCACAAATTAAACAAGTGTCATATCTGAACTTCTTCTTGCCAATATGCTTGTTGGTTTATCTCTAATGATCTAATAACATGGATGATGTCTTCTTACATATTTAGCAAGTACAGGTTCAGTTCTTGTTCCTTCATCATCATCTTATTATGTATCTTCATTGTCTTTAGGTTTATGATCTTCTATTTCAGCATTTTCTTATTTTTCAGTTTGTGCTATCTATTGCCCAATGATATTAATCTATTGTCTGGTAACATTAGTCTGTTGCTTGGTAATGTTAGGCATCTATGTTGGTATAGTGTTAGGTTCTTACTAGTAAACAAATCTATTGTAGTCCTCGGGTTCTTTCATGTTGTCTTCATCATTTAACTCAACAAATTCATCAACTTTCACATTTGCACTCTCAGTGATTTTGTTAGTTGACTTGTTCAAACATTTGTAAGCTTTACTCTTAGTAGAATATCCAAGAAATATACCTTCATCAATTTTTTAATCAAATTTTCCATTTTGATCATCTTTCAGAATATAACACCTACTTCCAAATATTCTAAAATAACTTACATTTGGTGTAAATCCATACCATATCTCATAATGTGTTTTATTTGAATCTTTCTTCAGTTGTACTCAGTTTAGTGTGTATACTATTGTGCTGACTTCTTCTCTCTAGTATGTTTGTGAAACTCCTTTCTCAATCATTAATGTCCTAGCACAATCAACAATTGATCTGTTCCTTCTTTCAGGAATCTCGTTTTGTTGTGGTGTCCTTGGTGTCAAAACTTGTCTTTTGATTCCATACTCATTACAAAAGTTAGTGAAATCATCAAAAATAAATTCACCTCCTCTATCAGATCTCAAACACTTCATATCTCTACCAATTTCATTTTCCACTTTTTCCTTATACCACTTAAACATCTTAAATGCTTCAGATTTTTATTTTAGAAACATGGTTGTCATCATCCTAGAGTAGTCATCAACAAATAAAATAAAATATCCATCCCCAAAATAGATTTTTTGTTTTCATTGGTCCACATAAGTCTGTATGAACTAACTCCAAAATGTCATTTGATGATAAATTCTTTCTCTTGAAACTAGATTTTGACATCTTACCCATTTGACAATATTTTCACATTACATGGTCTGGTTTAGTTAAGCTCGGTAAGCCTCTAACTTTTGTTTTTCTACTAATATTAACCATGTTGTCAAAATTTAAACGACAAAGTATTTTGTGTCATAACCATATATATTCATTCTCTCAATAAACAAGTAGCTTCAGCTTTGTCAAGATAGAATAGGTTACCTCTTGATTGTTCACAAGTACTAATCAATTTTCCTTTTCCATCATGGATTCTTGTTTTTCTTTTCTCAAATGCAACTCAGTGTCCTATGTTATTCAATTGTGAAACACTCAAAAGATTGTAGCTAAGTCCTTTTACCCAATAAGAATTTTCACATTTGATTTGATTGTTCAACATAATAGTACCTTTTCCTTTTACTTGACATGATGTATCATTTCCCATTCTTACTGATTCTCCATCATAATGTTCAAGAAATTCAAATTTTCCTTTATCACCAGTCATGTGATGTGTACAACCACTATCAATAACCCAAATATCATGTTTACTAACTTTAGAGATAAGTGTTGTCTCTACATACCTCTCATCTTCATCTAAATCATCTTTCAATGCTACAAACATTGTCTCAATATCTTCATCACTATCAGAGTTATTGTCATTAACTTTATCTTCAGCAATGTAACAAGTTTTCTTACCTTTATCTTTATAATCATGGTTATCTCTTATGTCATACTTCTGGTTACTTTTGAAGTCATGATCATTCTTTCTGTCATTAGATCTATCATTTCTATCATCATTCTTTTTGTTAGGGTATCGTGCAACAAAATGGCCAATCTCTTTATAGTTAAGGTATATCAGAGGTAGTTTACCTTTATATCTTCCTTTACCCATGTGTAATCTTCTAACCATTAAAGCTTCAAGTTCATCAAGTTCCTTGTCATCATTATCACTATCACTATTATTTCTGATTATGTGTTTTCTACTAGACTTGCCGATTTTCAAAGTAGACATAAATGAGGATTCCATAGATCGTACAATATTGTTGTCAAAGTTATTCATCTCAAAATAAATCAATCTTCCAACAAGACTATCAATAGTAATGTTATTTGTAGGTGTTGATCTCATTTTATGTATTATAGAAACTCTTATAGAATAAATAGGCAATAGAGTTTTAAGAATCTTACTCACAATTGTTTCTTCATCAATGGTTCCACTAGAGCCAAAAATAGCATTCACAACTTATTTAAGTTGGTTACTGTATTGTGTGATGTTTTCTCCTTCCTTCATTCTCATGTCATCAAACTTTCCACGAAGACTCTCAACTTTGGCTCTCAATACATTTACGTCTCCTCCATAAACTATTTTAAGTTGATCCCACATCTTCTTGGTACTTGTACAATTCTTGATGTCCTCAAATTCAGAATCGGTAAGTGAAGAGGCAATTTCCACCATGATAAGGTTATGCTCATGTTTTTCTTTTACTAATTTACTATCAAGGATCCAGTAAGTAGAATGAATTCATTGTCTAGAAAATACTCAATGTTTCTTGTGATTCCCAATAGGTATAATCTCATTCTGCTTTTCCATATCTAGAAGCTATCCTTGTTCATCTTAGGTGCATCTCTTTTATACATCTTGTGATCTTTAGCTCAAGTCCTTAAAAACTTTGTTCTAAGCACTGTATGCTCCCTAATAAGCACTGTAAGATCCTTGATAAGCACTAATAGCTCTGATAATAATTGTTAGAATATCTAAGAGGGGGGTGAATCAATTAGAATCAGTGCCCTCAAAAAATTACCCTATAATCCCGAATTCCTCCAGATGTATAACATAACAATAGCAAATATAAGACTTAGCTCAGTGAAATATAAATAGTGATTTTAAAACTTACTATTAAGTTATCTGTTGAGTATCAGTAAATTAATACTATGATTACCGATCTAGGTCAATTAAATAAAGTGTAAAGTAAAATAACAATCCACAACATTCATGCACATTGAAACATTGATTTTTAATGTGGAAACCCTATTAAGGGAAAAACCACCTGGGACCGGTAACCCAAAATATTTTCACTCTTCTGAAGTGAGCTTGGTGAAGAGCCAACCCTATTAAAGTTTACAATGCACACTGTTAAATGTGACCTTGTTAGAGGATTTAAAAATAATAGTTCTCTCTTGACCATGCATTCACTATGGCGTCAACAAGAAAATAATTAACATTATTTTAATTTTCTAATAAGGATTCACTATCCCACTCCGTTAAGATATTTATCTGTAACAATGGTTAAACTGATATAGTAATGATCTACTTCAAGTACAACTCTGATTTGTAGATATTCAGATCTATTCTAAGTACATAATACCTCTGATCAATTTGTTCACTTTAGTTCATATCATACTTGTTCTACTCGATAATCCCCTTTCCTCTGTTTTGCTCAGCGATGTCTATAGAAATGCTTGATTGTGTCTTTAACCAGTTTGATCAGTCATGCATCAACTTCACATGTATGCTTCAGCATCTGTGTACATGATTCACAAATGAATCTCTTGTCTCTTATATAGACATCATGTATCATTTAATTTTCATCCTTCAAATATTGCCGCTTAATCTTCATCGTTCATTTTCCTGCTTGATCCTTCTTCGGAAGTTGTGTTAAAAACACATTTAAATCTATGTCATCTGATCTTCCTTGAATTTTAATAACCATTTGATCAAATAAAAAACTTTCTAGTTTACCTCAAAATCATCAATTGCTAGCTTAGCATTTTAGTTGGTCTCAGTTTGAATTAATTGCTTAATCAATAGTTGTGTCGGTAATCCCTTTCTTGATTAACACTGGTGCTTGGTATACACTCTATTTTACTTAGTTTACACTGCTACTCGATGTATACAAAACTCTTCATTTATCGACAACATAAATATTATTTTTTATAGATCTTCAATACATAGCAAATGTTCTCCACAATAATAACACTCAAACAAGTTGACATCAATGACAATAAATAAACTTATAATGTTTATCATCACTTCTGCAACTCAGTTGAATATCAACAAATGACTTAAAACATATAATCAGTTGTATTTCATCATTATTTTCTTAGGGGGAGAACTTAAATACAAATCCATTACTAATCCCCTAGACTCAAAGAGTGGTAAAGATCTATGATGTAACTACAAGTCTTTCTTTGTACCCTATCTCCTCCTAGGGTATCCTATAGGCCACTTCTTTGACCTACTAAGGTTGTTTACTAACCCTAATCTCCCAAGGATTCTCTACACAAGATCCTTCTTTCAACTTGTATACACCAATCAAGTAATCAAATCACTCATCACCTAGCCCATGGAGCTCTTCTTGCACCACCTTCACTAAATGATCCAACATGTTCAAGATCAATCCCACATGGAGAGGTAGGCTTCTATGAAGTCAATTGGGTCCAATCCAATGCCAAAAAATACAATTTGCAATATAACTCTAAACGAGTTCCAAGAACCATAAAAAATTCACCCAAAAAACAAGGCTACAAGCAATTAGGCCTAATTAGGCACCCTTTACCAAATAAATTGAAATTATCCTTAACAATATGGAAAACTAAATTTTGATTCTAACACCCTCTATACAGGCCTAAAGAATTTTTTAGGTCTTTCCCTACCAAACTATCCATATAGTGGTTTCCTACTTACAAGCCTAGATTTAAGGGTTTCAACTCAAACTGAGCATAGCCATTAGAATCTTCATTTTCACCATGAAGAATCCCTCACCAAAGCTTCCTATTTAATTTGGGGGTTCTTCACACATATTTCCACCTCTCCATGAGATTTTATTGAAGAAATCAATTCTTTTAATCCCTCCTTTTGTTAATCTCTAAGTTCTGTTGATGATTAGTGACCAACACTTAGTCATTCACTTAGGCAGTTTTTGTTGGCTATCACTATGGCCGAGCTAAAAATTTGCAAGGCCGAGCAACATTGTCGAGTATTTTTCAGTTTACCTAGTTACATTGCCAAGCCAAGTTACATTGCCGAGCCAAGTAGGATACAAAGATGTTAAGTGCCGAGCAACAAAGAAGTCAAGTGTTGTGCAGAATAGTTTTTGTATACATGTCTTGAATGATTCAAACTTTGAGGATAAGTGATCTGGCCAACTTCTATAATCTTTTTGGGCTAACTTATGTATGCATTTAATATTCTTCTATGGATTTAGTTATGCATTTAATTTTTTTATCCTATCCGTGATCTATTGTAAACATTAATTGTAATACCATCAAGGTATGGGTATTAGATCTTAATCATTGATCTGGATCTCGCTATCAGACTTGAATGGATATTTTAGATTGCTTCTAAACCCTATTTTGAGTGCAAGAAGAGAGTAGACAAAGTGTTTGGTGACTGCATTTTAAATTGAAATGCATAGAGGGTTATTTTGATAGTAAGCAGAGATCAAGAAAAGTGACAACACAGTGAACAACAGAGTAAAGTTATATACAATTGTGTGATCATAGAAGGTACTAGAAAGAGGAGATCCATCATCAGCATCTAAGTGCATAATGAAGGATCAACACTTGAGACATTCTAATCATTGTATCAGCTGAAAATATCTTAACAAAGTGGTTCTAGTAGACCTTTCTAAATCTCCCAATAGAGTGCTTACTTTATTGTAAGTTGAAATCCTTTCACAAGGTAGATTGTAATGATCTTTAGCTCTTAACTGGGTAGACCTTTAACAGGGTAGATTGCATTTTGTAATAAAATTTTGTAGCCTTAACAAGCACACTTTATTACTATAGTAGTGGAGAATTTTGTGGGTGTCATCCCCACCCTAGTTTTACCTATTTGGGTTTTTGGGTTACCAAGTTCTTGTGTTATGAGTTATTTATTTCATTGTGTGAATGCTATTTGATATTACATTAGATTCATATATGTCTAAATGTGGATCAGTTTGTTTTTAAAGTGTTTAATTTTGAAGATCTGATTCAGCCCCCCCCCCCTCGCAATATCTTGCTTTCCCATTATTGTATTTCCAACAATTGGTATCAGAGCTTGGTTCTCTAAAAGGTCATAATTATCTTGAGAATACAAATCTTGAGATGGCGATCTACAAGATGGGTAGAGTAATTGAGAATCAAAAGATTGATATTTAGCTAGTAATACAACAGCTTGAGACAGTAAGACAAGAATTAAAGAAATCCTTGACTACAAGGAAATATTTGGCCAAACTAATGAATGGCACTCATTATCAGGAAGAGGACACCACAAATCTATTTCAAAATGGAGATTCTACTAAGAAAGATGCAGCAATAGTAGATCTACTGGAAAAGAATAGTGCACTATGTGAAGAAGTTAGAAACTTGAAAAAGGAACAAGAAGCCCAATCAATAAGGATGTGTGAAGTTGTTGAATAGAAAAAGAAAGTCAAAGATGACAAGGCTATGGTAGAAGAAGACAAATGAATGATGACTACCAGACTTGATGAAAGAACACATGATGTACAAACAATGACAGTCAATCAAGTTGACATGGAAAATCAACTACTACTTGTGAATTAGGAGATCAGTAAGAAAGACTTTGAGATTGTAAATCTTAGATCTAAGAATAGTCAGTTGAAAGATGAATTGAGATCTAAAAAAGAACTTAATAATAGAGTGAATGATCCTATTGCAGCTATGAGCTACTTTGAACAACTGGTGGAAGCATCAAGAAGACCTAAAGATTCTTCTGGATTAGGTCACACTGAACAACATACAACCATTGAAGATGGAGAATCATCTAAGATAGGTGAAAGAAGATATGCAAAGCCAAGAAAAAACAAACCTATTTGCCACCACTATGGGAAACTAGGTCATACAACAAACATTTTCCGAAGCAAGAATGGTAAGTCCAATCTGAAAACTAACTTTAATAGTTATTTCTTTAATTGTAATAAGTTTGGACATCAAGCACATGAATGTAAGACAAAGGCAAGAAAAACACCTAGACTCAATGGAAATTGCTATAACTGTCACAAATATGGTCATAGAGCACAAGATTGGAGATCTAAAGGTAAACATCAGTGGACATCAAAGGTACAAGAGAAATCACCAAGAAAAGGCAATACGTACAAGTGGGATTACAACACATGGCATAGTTGTCATTACTGTGGTGAGTATGGACATGTTCTAGAAAATTGCATAAGGACACATTTCAGAGGAAAGTCTAAAATTTGGATGAATGGAAGCTTAGTTTGTCACACTTGTCTGAAAATTGGTCATACAAGGAAAGATTGTAAGACTAGGGTACCTGCTCCTACAGTTGAGCAAATTAGAGCACAGATGAACAAGACATGGGTTAAGAATTCTGAACCATGTAGCAATGAAGCTAGTGAAGCCAAGGTCACCCAATAAAATGGATCAGGTGATCACATCATCTCCAACTAAGAAAAAGAGGTATGTAAGGAACTGCATCTAAAATTCTTATCTTACATCAGTTCCTAACATGAAATGTACCAAAGTCCATATTTGCATATGTTAA
>MU223592.1:892639-904447 GCA_018584345.1 Thuja plicata
TATGCATGATCTATTGTAAACATTAATTGTAATACCATCAAGGTATGGGTATTAGATCTTGATCGTTGATCTAGATCTCGTTATCAAACTTGAACAGATATATTAGATTGCTTCTAAACCCTATTTTGAGTGCAAGAAGAGAGCATACGAAGTGTGTGGTGACTTCATTTTGAAGTGAAATGCATAGAGGGTTATTTTGATAAGAAGCAGAGATCAAGTAGAGTGACAACATGGTGAACAATAGAGTAAAGTTATATTAGATTGTGAGATCATAGAAGGTACTGGAAAGAGGAGATCCATCATCAGCATTTGAGTGCATAATGAAGGATCAATACTTGAGACATTCTAATCATTGTATCAAGTGAAAATATCTTAACAGAGTGGTTCTAGTAGACCTTTCTAAATCTCCTAATATAGTGCTTACTTTATTGTAAGTTGAAATCCTTTCACAAGGTAGATTGTAATGATCTTTAGCTCTTAACCGAGCAGACCTTTAATAGGGTATATTGCATTTTTTAATCAACTTTTGTAGCCTTAACAGGCACACTTTATTACTGTAGTAGTGGATAATTTTGTGGTTGTCATCCCCACCCCAGTTTTACCTATTTGGGTTTCTGGGTTACCAAGTTCTTGTGTTATGAGTTATTTATTTCATTGTGTGAATGCTATCTAATATTAGATTAGATTCATATATGTATGAATGTGGATTAGTTTGTTTTTAAAGTGTTTAATTTTGAATATCTGATTCAACCCTCCCCCCTCTCAATATATTTCTTTCCTACTATTGTATTTCCAACACCTTTAACCTCTATAACTATCTGTGATCCCTAGCCATGCATCTCTGGCTCGCCTAGGGAATCACTGTAAAAATAGATTTCTTTCCTTCTAGTGCCCATCCTTCACTATAAAATATGTACAGGGAATCATCTTCCTAATCCCAATCGCTTGTAGAAATTCCATAGTGGGAAGAGAAGCAATGACACCATTTGTAGAAATTGGCTAGTTCAGACTAGTGCTAGTGTAGAAATGAAATGTTTTTATACAAGAAAGGAAATGTGAACAAAAATAAAAAATAATCACATGTAGAATAAATAATTTATAGACACTATCTCATGCACCAAATAAAATTTAGAGTTCAATCCATTAAACACCAAAATGTAAAGAAAATGCTTAACTGTAACTAGTTTTTCAACATCACAGTCCGTACACAAAATTTCCAAAATCAACCAACCTCATACAAAGGTCAAGGGATGACTTATATAGTTTACCATGACCCTATCTTGAGGGTTTTAGATATTTAGAAACCCCAAATTCTTGAAGAGACATCATTGCAATAAATGTTGTCAGTGTTGTCAATGACAATATTGACAGCTTTTACAACTTTTGGATTCTTGCATATAAACTTGGTCAAAAACACAAGAAAATTAACCAAATGCATATATAGGCTAATTAAACTATAACATAGGTCTCCTACACCTTCCTTTGTCCAATTTGACCCCAAAATACATAAATGATACTTTTGCCACAGAATTGGCAACATGTACCCAAATTGAGAAATTTGGACAAAACTTGCAAAGAAGGTCACTAAGAACCTAATAAGGCCTCCTAATATAACAAAACACACCCTAGGACCCATCTAGTCCCATTATTCCACTAATGGCTTGGCTAAGACCACTACAAGCCAAAAATTAGACTAGAAGCCCTAGGTTAACATGTAGCCTTACCTATGTGCTCCTGCACCATACTCCCCCACAAAGGAAAGTCATGTCACTCCTATGGAAAAAATGTCTTCAAAGATGCCCACCTTCTTGAAGTACATAGTTGAAATCCATGTTGCTTATGATTCTGGCTTGTTATTCCACTTGATGAGATTCTCCATGTACACCTTGTCATTTGTACACTTCTTAATCATGGAATCCAAAACCTTGTCAGCTTCTAGTTGTGGCTTGGGAGGTAATACAGTAGGTTCAACATCACTCCTAAACCTTGGACTATTCTGGTCAATCTTAGCTAATGTCCCTTTGAATTAGATCAAGTCTTGGACATTAAAAATATGAGATATACTCAAATCTAAAGGTAGATCTATCTTGTATGCATTAGCCCCATACATGGCTATGATCTTGCAAGGTCCTACCCTCTTCATCTGAATTTTAGTAGGCACACCCTTCTGCAACCTTGATTTTTTCAAATGAACCATCACATAATCACCTATCTCAAACTGAATGTCTCTCCTCTTTTCATCTACCTTGACCTTCAATTTTTGTGTACTGTCTTTTATGGTCTTCTTAACTTGTTTTTGGATCTCCTTCATGGTTTGAGTAAAGTCCTCAGCATGACTACTCCCATACTCCATGCCCCCAAGATCTCTAAGCTCACATACACCCCTTGGGTGCATCCCATAAACAACTTCAAATGGGCTTCTCCCTTTTGTTATGTTCTTTCTATCATTGTATGCATACTCTACTTGGGGAATGACCACATCCCATGTCTGACCATACTCTTTAGTGAGGCACCTTAATAGGTTACCCAAAACTCTGTTAACCACCTCAATTTTTCCATATGTTTGAGGATGGTAGGCTGAACCAAATAAGAGATTAGTACCCAATCTATTCTAGAATTTTTTTCTAGAAATGCCTCATGAATTTCGCATCCCTATCTGATACAATGCTTAAGGTTAAACCATAGATCCTCACAATCTCTTTAAAGAACAAATATGCTATATAGATGGCATCATGAGTAGTCTTGCAAGGTATAAGTGACCCATTTTGCTAAATCTATCAACCACAACATAGGTGTTGCCATATCCCTATTTTGTCTTGGGTAAACCCACTATGAAGTCCATGCTCACACTTTCCCATGGTCTATTTGGGACTGGTAAGGGTTGGTATAAACCTGCATTTCTTATCCCTTCTTTGGCTTTCATGCACACTACACATTGCTCCACATACCTAGTTACATCTCTTATCAACTTTGGCCAATGGTAAAACCTTTGTACAAGCTCCAAGGTTTTTTTCATACCAAAATGACAACTCAAGCTTCCATTATTCTTCTCTTGTATGAGATTCTCTCTCATTGAACCCCTTGGGACACATAACTAATTACCCTTAAATAAAAGTTAATTTTGCAAAGTAAAATGAGGAAACTTGCTATGGAAATGATTCTGAAAATCAATACACACCTTGTAGGCTTTAGAAAATTCTTTATCTTCCTTGTAGATATCTTTGAAGCTCTCTATCCCAATGTTATTCAACTAAACTTCTTGAATAGTTAGCAACCTTCTACTTTGTGCATCTGCAACCTTGTTCAATTGCCCCTTCTTGTGCTTAATTGTGAATGCGAATGCTTGAAGGTATTCCATCCACTTTAGGTGTCTATTGCTTAGTTTCTCTTGGGTATTGATATAACTAAGGGCTTGATTGTCAGTAAACACTACAAATTCTTTGGGTAGTAAGTAATGCCTCCACTTTATAAGTGACTAGACTAAGGCATACAATTCAAAGTCATAAGAAGAGTACTTCTTCTTGGCTTCACTTAATTTTTCACTAAAGAAGGCTACTTGCCTACCTTCTTGACTTAAAACACCCCATACTACCATACCACTTGCATCACACTCTATGGTAAACAAATTTTCAAAGCTAGAAATTTTTTGGATAGGGTGTGTTTCTACTTGCTTCTTCAACATTTCAAAGGATTTCTCTACTTCTAAGGTCCATCTAAACTTGGTTTTTACCCCACCCTTGATGATATCTAATAATGGTGCACAAATACCACTGAAATTCCTAATAAATTTCCTATAAAATTTGGCTAACCCATGGAAACATCTTACCTTAGTTTTTTTGGTATGTGGTGGCGAGTTTAGGATAGCTACAACTTTGTCTTGATCCATCTTCAAGGACCCCTTGGACACTACAAAGCCCAAGTACACTAGTTATTTCTTTAAAAACTTACACTTCTCAAGATTGATGGCTAACTTCTCTTCATGTAACCTCTGCAATATAGTCTCTACATTCTTAAATATGCTCCTCTCTTGTTTTACTAAAGATCTGTATATCATCAAGATATAACACTACAAACTTCCCTATGTAGTCCTTGAGAACTTCATTCATGAGCCTCATGAATGTTCTCAGAGCATTTGTGAGCCTAAATGGCATCACAAGCCACTCATTAAACCCATCTATGGTCTTGAATGTCATTTTCCATTCATCTCCTTCCTTCACCCTGATTTGGTGATAACCACTTTTCAAATCTAGCTTAGTGTAGTACATTGCCCCTCCAAGACAATCCATAAGATCTTTGATCCAGTGTATGGGGAACCTATACCTTATTGTAATTCTATTTATGGCCCTTGAGTCTATGCAAAGTCTCCATTTTCCACCCTTCTTGGATGCCAACACAACTAGGACTGCACATGGGCTAATACTCTTCTTGATCAATCCTTGATCCAAGAGATCTTGCACTTTCCTTGCCACTTCCAAGTTATAATTAGGGGTGAGCTTATAAGCTGCCTTATTAGGAAAATATTCACTAGGTACAAAGTATATCTGATGGCTTATCACTCTTCTAGGAGGTAAGGTTGCAGGAGTTCCATCACTTACTATATCTTTATACTTCACAAGAAATTCTTGAATCTGTGATGGTAAGGGTTCCTTGACAGGATCCTATTTTTCCTTGGGCTTTAAAAAATAGCATATCCTTCATTTTCTTCATCCTTAAGGTGCTTCACAAACTCCTTTCCACTACACAACAAAATGATAAGAGTCATGGGTTGTGTCGCATCCTCCTCCAATAGAGACTGAACCTTGAAAGTTCTACCTCCTTTCTTGAATGTTATAGAATTCTCTTTCCCTTCATACACTGTCCCATTGTCATATTTCCAAGGCCTTCCTAATAGAAAATGGCAAGCATCCATTGGTAAGATGTCACAAAGAAACTTTTCCTTATAGCCTTCTATAGAAAACTCAACCCAAGTTTGTTCATTCACCAATATACTTTGGCCTTTATTTAACCATGTCACCTTGTATGGATTTACATGAGCTACTTTGGTTAGATTGAGCTTGTTTACTGCCTCTTCTGATATGATATTATCTATGGAACCAGAATCTACTATCACTTTACAAACTTTGGCAATGATCTTGCATCTTATCCTAAACAAAGCCTTCCCATGTTTGGGTTCATCTTTGACTGGTTGCCTTATCAACACCCTCCTCAACATGAGATTTTCTCCCATCTCTAAGTCTAGATGATCAATTTCAGGTGCTTTGACACTTGAAGAGTCCTCATGAGCATATGCAACTCTCTTGTCATGGTTTGATGTAGTAGGTTTTTAGGGCATCTATATGCAAGGTGTGCCAATTGACCATAGTTGTAACACATCATACTTGCAAAGTATGAGTTGCTTCTTCTTGACCCTCTTCCTCTACTAGGGCCTCCTTGATTACCCCTACCTCTGGTATAACCCCCTCTTGGATTAGTTTCATTTGTATGCTCTATCAATTTGGTTTCACCTTGGTTTCTTTTCTCATTCCCTCTTCCTTCAAATCCTCCTCTTTGACCTCGTTGGTCTCTTCCTCTACCTCTTCTTTTAAAGTTAGATTCACCTTTCTTTCTATACTTTTCCTCCTCTTTTAGAACCAGTTGGTGACACCAGTAAACTATAGTTGGTGTCCATAGACTAATCTCTTCTTTGACTTTCCACTTTAAACCACCCAAGTACCTTTCCACCTTTATTTATTCTTCTTCTTCTTTCTTGGACCTAAGACACAATCTCTGAAACTCCTCTGTATAAGAGGCCACATTCTTGTCTTTTTACTTTAGGTTTTGCCTTTTCCTATGTAGTTGAATCTCATAGTCCTCTGGAAGATAGTTTTCTTTTAGCTTGGTCACCATTGCATTCCAATTTTTGATAGGTTTCTTTCCCATTATAATCCTCTCATCTTGAAGATACTTCCACCATGTTAGTTCTAAACCTCCAAGTCTTGACTTGGCCACCTTGAGCTTTTGTGCCTCTTTCACACCTTCACAGTCAAAATGTTTCTCCATTTCTTCAATCCAATCCATTACTTATTCAATGTCCATCTTCCCAAAAAAAATGGGTACACCTTCAAATTCCTTGCCACCTAGTTCTTTGATGGCCTTCAAGCATGGTTCTTCATTCATTGGAGGGTTTGGTTCAGGGATGAAATCCTCTTCATCTATTTTCTTCTTTCCTCTATCATGAACTTCTAGGTATTTGTTCCTAGCTGCATCAACAACTTCTTCTAGCCTTATCTTCATTCCTTCTAAGGCTTCTTCAAGGAGTATATTCTTCTACTTTTTCTCATCCACCTCTTTATCTAGCTCTGAATTAGTCACCATGTTTGACTCTCCCACTGATTCACTAGTAGCTGCAGACATAAACCATTTTCCCAAGCCTTTAACTTGCTATGATACCAATCTGATGTAACTACAAGGATTTCTCTATACCCTATCTCCTTCTAGGGTATCCTATAGGCCACTTCTTTGACCTACTAGGGTTCTTTACTAACCATAATCTACCAAGGATTCTCTACACAAGATCCTTCTTCTTTCAACTTGTATATACCAATCAAGAAATCAAATCACCCATCACCTAGCCCATGGAGCTCTTCTTGTACTACCTTCACTAAATGATCCAACATTCTCAAGATCAATCCCATATGGAGAGGTAGGCTTCTAGAAAGTCTATTGGATCAAATCCAATGCCAACAAATACAATTTTCAATATAAATCTAAACGAGCTCCAAGAACAATAGAAAATTCACCCAAAACATGGTTACAAGCAATTAGGCCTAATTAGGAACCCTTTACCAAATAAATTGAAATAATCCTTAACAAGATGGAAAAATAACTTTTGATTTTGACACCCTTTATAGAGACCTAAAGCATTTTCTAGGTCTTTCCCTACCAAAGTGTTCGTACAGTGGGTTCCTACTTACAAGCCTAAATTTAAGGGTTTCAACTCAAACTCAGCATAGCCATCAAAATCTTCATTTTCACCATGAAGAACCCATAAAAAAATATTCCCATTGAATTTTAGGCTTCTTCACACATATTTCCACCTGTCCAAAGCTTTGATTGAAGGAATCAATGCTTTCAATCCCTCCTTTCACCACTTTAACTCTCTGTGATCCCTAGCCATTTATCTCTGGCTTGCCTAGGGCATCACTGAAAAAATATCTTACTTGCCTTTTAGGGAAAATACTTCACTATAAAATATTTACAAGGATTCATATTCCTAATCCCAAAGGTCCGTAGGGATTCCACGATGGGAAGAGAAGTTATGATCCCATTTGTAGAAGCTGGCTAGTTCAGACCAGTGCCAGTGCAGAAATGAAATTTTTTTATACAAGAAAGGAAATGTGAACAAAAATAAAAAATAATCACATGTAGAATAAATAATTTACACACACTATATCATGCACCAAATAAAATGCAGAGTTCAATCCATTAAACACCAAAATGTAAAGAAAATGCTTAATTGTAACTGGGTTTTCAACAACACAATCCGTACACAAAATTTACAAAATCAACCAACCTCATACAAAGTTCAAGGGAGGCCTTATATAGTTGAATATGACCCTATCATGATGGTTTTAGAAATTTAGAAACCCCAAATGCTCGAAGAGACATCATTGCAAGAAATGTTGTCAATGTTGTCAATGACAACAATGACAACTTTTACAACTTTTGGATTCTTGCATATAAACTTGGTCAAAAACACAAGAAACTTAACCAAATGCATATCTAGGCTACTTAAAATATCAAATAGGTCTCCTACACCTTCCTTTGTCCAATTTGACCCCAAAATACATAAATGACACTTTTGCCACAACATTGGCAACATGTACCCAAATTGAAAAATTTGGACAACACTTGCAAAGAAGGTCATTAAGGACCTAATAAGGCCTCCTAATCTAACTCAACACACCCTAGGACCCATATAGTCCCATTATTCCACTAGTGGCTTGGCCAAGACCAATACAAGCCAAAAATCAAAATAGAAGCCCTAGGTTACCATGTAGCCTTACCTAGGTGCTCCTGCACCAATCTATATGCACATTATGGTGAAAGTTTCTATGGTTTTGTATTTTACGATTGTGTATGGACCATGCTAAGATTTCGAGTTCAAATATCTATTTGAGAAAAGTTATTATTGTTGGTTAAGCACCAACCAGTGGTTAAGTGTTAACTGATGACATGTCATTATTCTTACCGTTGATGTATGCAACATATATTTCTCTAGCAGTATATAGACTGAAAAAGTAACTTCTTTTCACACTGTTCACTTTAACTTGAAGAATTAGAAGATCTATCTTTAGCTAGCATATGAAAAAAGCTAGTTTGTAATTAAGATCTAGATATTATTTCATATTGAGTTCTCGTGGAACTCTAACCTATGTAGTGGAGAATATCATTTAAGTCGGTGGTGAGAATTGTGTGCTATTGCAATTGGTCATTAGGTTGAGATAGATATTTCTGGTGCCCTATACACTTTTCCTTGTGGTGTGATGTTGATTGAAGATGTTCATTCTTATATTCATTTTAGAATTGAATAATTGGCAGCTAAAGAAATCCAGAAAGAAAACAAGGATCTTTGTATCAATGGAAAGTTTAAATTGGAGCACAAACATTTATTGAAAAAGGGTTTGAATTATGGTGTAGACATTCCCACAGAATTTCATCCTGATTGGATTTGTTATGTATTGAGGAGAGTGCACAATCAATTCATATCGCTAGATAGACCACACAATATTTTGAAAACATTAATTAGCATAGTTACAAAATTTCAAGCACAAGGTTTGGAACGTACATTGAGAATGGTGGCTACTCACTTGGATATTGAACTTAGAAAATCCAAAGTGGATAGAAGAGAAATTACTATTGATCATATTGCAGATAAGGAATTTCATTTCGCATCCATGGTGATAGGATAGAGAGTTTATCAGTTAAGTCAAGTCAACAGTGTGCCTGGAGGAGCTATTCATGCTTCCTATCAGATTATGAAGGATATTTCAACATACTATCTATGTGAGATGATAAGAATCCAATTATTGATGAACATGGAAAGGATTAAGAGAGACAAAAGAAAATCATTCAAGTATGGATCTCTATTGGTATGTATGTTTTTCTAGGTTCAAATTTTTTTCCCCAGTATAGGAAATATTACATGGTCAAGGGACAAACCAGTAGTTATGAAAATAAGTGAATTCATAAAGGAACTAGTGAATAACTTCAATAAGATCATGTGGGGTTATTTTAAATATTTCCAATCTAGAATGTATAAATGAGAAAGGATTCTAGATAGCATTGTAGAGAAGTACAAGAGTGATATTTTTTTTCTTGTACACACTGATTCATGTATTGTGCAAGCTGTGGAACCTAAGACATGTTGGATTTATCCTATGGGTTATGAAGTTTAAAGTAATATAGTAGCTCTTCATATTGATGAGTTGTTTTCAAAACCATTAGACAAAAAGGCACAGAGGTTTGGAACTCATGATGAAGTTTTTTCTAAAATTCAAAAGGAATTAAAGAAACTGGTCATTGAAAGAAAAACTAGAAGAGTGGTATCTAACCTAGAGAAAAAGTTTGGAAGAAGTGATATAGGAACATCTTGCACTACTGCAACCCTAACTAAAGCTGAGAGAAAATAGAAAAAACCAACTACTAGTGAAGCTCAGCCTGAAAGGGAATCTGCAAGGAAGAAAAGACAACACATTTCTACTCCAAAGAGAATATATAAGAGAAAGAGAAATTTAACTGATGAAGAAGGAACAGATTCAGATAAGGATACCTCTAAACTGATGAAGAAGGAACAGAGTCAGATAAGGATACCTCTGAACTGAAGAAGAATGGTGAAAAAAATTTGGCCTCTTATATTGATATTATTGTAAAAGGTATTGTTGACAATGGTAGAGTTTCTACAATTGGCAAAAGATACACCTTGGGAAGCAGTGAAGATAACAAGAAGATAGAAGATGAAATTATGTATCATTTTCATACATTTTGCAGAATACCTTTGGAAATACATTCTTTCATCCCTAATGAGTTATATCAGGTCATTGATGCTAGATGGAGCGTTTCATTATAGTTGGATATAGCGATCATGGAGAGAGCACTTATCCAAGTTCAACCTGAGTTGTGTGAAGAAGATTCTAAGATAATGATTACTACTCACAAGCATAAATTCAATATTAAGAGAAGAGTAGATAGACTTCTAATTGATGATACACAAAGTGTACATAATAAAATTTTTGAGACATGGAGATAAATACTACAAATAAAGACAATAACAACACAAGAAGAACAAGTTCATATAGAATCAACTGAACCAATGCAAGGAAATGAAATATTTTTTGTAGATTAGATAATTGAGAATATTGTTCTAGACATTCCTAACTTAGTGAAGGACATTGAAATGCTATACATAAGTCTATCACAAACTGGTGGTGATGAGGTAAGAGGAAAGAAGGATTCATCATTGCCTTTGGAATATATAGAAACAAGATTAAATCAAAGAAGAAGAAGATATTAGTATTATGGAAAGCTAGAGACATCCTAGATGAGTTAGTTCCTGAGGTAAGATATGATGAAGATGACACACCTGTTGATTTGATGGACACACTTGTGAAGGCTATTCTACATCAGGGTCCATACTTGTAGACATCTGTAGTGAAGAATGCAGAGGATAACTTAGAAAATAAGATGATAGGGAAGATGATGGAAAAGATTACAGTAGATAGGATCAAATTATTAGAATCAATAGATGATGTTAACAATACATTTATTGAGACGGGTCAACTTATTATCAAACCATCGACGTATTCAAACTTTGTTCAAGATTTGTAACAAATAAGAGTTGAAGATGAGAAAGAGTTGGAAAACTTAAGCAATAAATTTGATCCATAATCAATTTCATTCACAACTTAGAGTCATCAAGTCAAGAATATCATATCATAAGGTAAAGAAGATTCAAAGTTAGAAAGCACAGAGATTGATCGCTCTACTAGAACTTTAATCCACCTTTATCTCATACAAGATAAGTGATGCAACAAAATGTGAAAAAGGCAGAAGCTACATTTTCGTTGCCAGTCATGAACACTTTAGATAGCACGAAAGAGCTAGTCTTGATTTTGATTGAGAAATTTGTGGCTATGATGTACTTGTAGAAGCTATGGGAAAAAACCTTAAGTTCAAAAACTATTCACTTCAAGGTAATTTTTGACAATATGTAAGAAATATTTTGTATACATATATTCAACTTTTTGGTACCTTTGTCATTGTGGTCAAAGGGGGAGTATATGAATGGATAAGTATATGTATGGGTGAGTATCTGTATGTTTGCAGAGTATGTGTATATGGATTCATAAGTTGATATTATAATTCATGATTTTAAGCATATATCGGAGCTAGTATATGTTTCCCATCAATGCCAAAGGGGGAGATTGTTGGTATTTGATTGAGATTATTGGTATTATAGATTGCTAAATATTGTGGTGCATGTAGGAATTGCAAACATGCAAATCCACAGACCCCGAATATACCTGCATGCAAGAACCTGATACAAAGTAGAAGCAAAAAGCGAAAAGGCGAAGAACTCAGAAGAAGCTCAGAAAGTGAGAGCGAAAAATATCAACTGAATTGATGAAAAGAGATTACAAAGTTCGACCTTATAAAGGTGAACAAACCCTAAACCTAAAAGCTAGGATGCGCAATATAATTAATATAAAGTATTAATTATATGCACCTAAGAGAAAGCATAAGCCGAAAAAGAGTAATAATACTCTAACA
>MU223592.1:914724-925947 GCA_018584345.1 Thuja plicata
AATGAAGCTATGACAATAGATATGCAATTATACTTCGAATGTAAACAAGTATGTAAATATGAAAGCTTGGACTCAATATTAGAAACCATAAACCTCCATGATTGTATACTTGGAATCCACCTTGAAAGAAGAATGAATGAATCTTGAGGATTCTCAAAGGATCTTGAAGGAAGATCACACCACCATGATAGATAGATCTAGGTTTGAATGATGAATCTTGAATGCTTGAACCAAATCCCTTCAAAGGCTTGAATGCTTGAATCCTTGATCTTCACAGGAGAACTTGAATGCTTGAGAGGAAGAATTGAAAACCTTTATTGAACTTTGAAATCTTGAGAACATGTATAATTCTTTCTTCTTACTTAGTCTTGTTCACTTGCATTCTTTCTTAGTTGATGGTTGTTCGCTTGTGATTATGCTTAGACAAAATGAGAGGAGAAAAATTCCTTATATACAAATCTAGGGCACAATATTCTAGAGAGGCCTACATAGGAGAATTAAATTCCAATTAGATCTATATCTCTAGAAGTGGACCTATATTAAATATAATTTCAATAATTGTTACTTTGGAACCCGAAACAGCCAACCTGGAAGCGGGAAATGAACTTTTGAATGACCCTCGATAGCTGAAAAACTTTCCCATTGGAAAGGGGGACCTGGGTAAAAATTGAGGTCAACCTTGACCTAGGTCAAGGTTGAGGTCAAATTTGACCTAGTTCAAGGTCGAGGTCAGACTTGACCCAGGGAGTCACAACCCCTGGAAAATATGCCAGGTGGGATAAATAGTGTCCAGAGAGGCCCAATAAGGGTCCTAAATAGGCACAAAAGTAGGAGAGGGTGCATAAATGAGAGGAGAATATGATGATGGTCAAAAACACCCCCTAAGGAGGGCTAAATGTTCTTAACATGGAAGTTTTTCCATTTTAAGATGATACATTAAGCCCCCACTTTAGAAGGAGTATGGAAATCGAACATACTCATGGTAAAGTTAGAAGAAAGACTCCAATGGATCACAATTATGTAGAACATCACTTAGTCAAGGACATGAGCCCCCATAAAAAGGATTCTAACTCAACATACATTCACAAAGATATGAAAGAAAAGAGAAATTAATCATAGAAAGCATACATGACTACATAAGCAAGACAAGAGCGGCACTATAAATAACATAGCTTCATGATCTAATCCTACTAACATGAAAGCAAAAGAGAGAAAAGAAAAAGTGATTACCTCGCCTAGTAAGATTCCCACCTTACCATGTGTTGGTTGTATTTCCATTTTTTGAAGCTTTCCAGTAAAATTTTGAAGTTCTCAGTCATATTCATGCATAAATGTTGAAAATCCTTTCTAATGTTGTTGAAATCCCTCTGCAAAATAATGGTCTTCAAGCTTAAAAATTAGAAAAAAAAGTGTGAAACCCTAAGCCCTAGGTTAAATTTTCATGTATATCCTAGGAAAACCCTAGTTCTTCAAAATCCTTTCTATTTTGCAGTTACTTTTTTAAGAAAAGCTAAATCACTTAAGTCATGTGCTTATTTCATATTATACATGTAAGTCGCGATGTCTTGTTATAGCGTGGGAATATTCCCTTTCTTTCCAAGACTTGGTGAATTCCTTTAGTCATGTTGTCTCTATAAGAAAATAATATTCTTCTATTTCTTATGAGATTTCACATGAGCCATAGATGAAGGTCTTGATCCTGTGGTTGGTAGAGAGTCTCTTTGAAAAACCAAAGTTAGGTAAATCCTTTGGTGACTTTGAGTTTACTTAGTCACGATGTCTTGAAAGCTGATCAGAGTTATGAGCTGAGTTAAAGATGGTTTGAAGTTTCATATAGTAATGTAATCACAAAGGAGAATAAGAGTTAAGTTAAAAGATCTAAGATTAAGTGATAGTTGTTGATTTAAAAGGTAATCCTGCAGTGGTTTCTAAGTCTCAAAGAAAAATATTGAGTTAAGAAATCTATCAACGAATTCAAATTTCCATAGTGGGTGTCTCACAAAGAAATCAAGGTTAATAGAGTGAGTTAAAAAAACTTCAGTTGTGTGATCTCTTTTAAAAGAAATGGTTGGGTTAAAGGTTGGGAGATTAAGTGACTACCATCAAATGAAAGATAGATCCTATGGCTAGCGTGAAGTCACAAGAAAAGGTTTCAAATTGATGAAAGATAAAGAGATATCCTGACTATTGTTAGATTAGAAAAGGATCTAGTGGCTAGTGTTAAATCATGAAGGAAACCATGATTCAGTGATATCTTAAAGAGATAGCGAGATTAAATGAGTCATGATGTCATGATAAGGACTATGGTTAAAGATGAGTTCAAGAAAGTTTAAGTGAGTTTGCAGTGAGAAGATTGGAGCTGTACAAAAGAGAAGATCTCATGGATAGCATGTAGTCACTTTTGAAGGTCCAAAAGTCAAAGAAAATTGTAGTGATTTAGTGATGATGATTCAGATTGGGACACATGGCTAAACCTTTCAAAGACTTGAGTTAGTCGGGAAATCTTGAAGAAAACCAGAGGTAAAGAAATTCCTTCCATGAAATGGAAATAGCTTAAGTTGCAAAGTCTTAAAGTAACTGTGGCTAAGTGGGAAGCAAAGGAGATCACTCATGAGCCATTTGATTAAAACTAGATCCATTGTAGTCACAAAGTCTTAGATGAAAAGGAGAAGGTACAAAAGGAAAATGAGATTACATGCGGGCCATCCGATTAAAAGATGATTATGTGATAGTCGCGTAATCTCGATAGAAACTCAGAGTCAATGAAATTTTAAAGAGACAAGGAGATCACATAGTTGTGCATTCACTAAAAGGAACTAGGGTAAGAACAAGGTAATTTATGAGGTTTTCTCCTATGCCATGATGTACTATTTCTAGCCAATTAGAATGTAGAGATTATGACAGCGTGTAAGAGGTAGCTGACTTGTATTAAAAGATAGCCTACGAGATTACACTTTGATTTATTTTTGAATAAAATAAGGTTTTAATAAGAAAAGAAATCATTCAAAATTGATCACTTGTTAGTTTGAAATGCCACGAATAAGAGAAGGAATTGATATCACAACACGTAGAAATAAATCTAGAAGTGACTGAATTGCAAATTCATGAATTTTGAATAGATTTGTGCATTAGTACACATTACTGTTATTCATTTCATGTTACCAATTTCCAAGTTTGCAGAGCTTAGAATTTGCATAAGTGATGAGAATTTTCAAAAGAACAAAAGTTATCAGGATTTGCAGAGTGAAAAAATGAGTTTTCATTTTAGAATTCAAAGAAATTGAGTGATTATTAGTGTTGAAAGGTTGAGTTGTAAAGGGATTTATAGTTTGAAGTGAGGGTTTTAAGTAGATTTAATTCAATATCAGTGAAGAAAGAGTGGTTGATCAGTTGCAGTTTATACCAGACAGTATGAGTAGGGCAGTAAGTGTCGCCTCTACCACTGGGAAGAGAGGAGATGATGATTACCTTAAAGGAAAGAGGAACTATTTAGAAGAGTTCATTCAACTGCTCCCAGGCTCCAATCAAGGAAAAGAGGTAAACAATGAATATCGAGGTGATAATTATGCATATATTAGGGATGCTAAGACACTAGACTATTCAGGTTATTATTTATTTAGCTATTTCCATAAGAATAGTGATGGCCCTATGCCCATATCAAACCCTTGGACAAGTGGATTGGCTAAATTAGAAGACCCTAATGTATTTGTTGATGTTGATTTTATATTAGAACTAGCTAGTAGACATGACACCATTTCAAGGATCATCAAGGAAGATGATGGAACCATTCTAGTAACCCTTGATAGGACATAATTTATGAAACATTTTAACATATATAACCCCTATTCAACAGAGATAAATTTGAAAGCCCTAGCTGCTAGATATACCAAGGAGGTCGGTATTGTAGCTAAATTGATTCAGGCCCATGTGCCAAAAGGAACCATGAATTTCATAGAACCTATTCCTAGTGATTCTTCACCATATTTTTACAAAGATCTAGAATTTTATATGAAGTACATCTCATATTCCCTATATAGATTATTAGGTGTAGACAGTGGAAGAGAGAGAGTATCATCAGACATGAAGATGATAATTCTATATTTACAAAGCCCCTATGTGAGTACTGATTATGATTATATCCAGTATGTAATCAACAAGATGTACCAAGGATCTGTTGACATCCATAACAAAGTAGGAAACCCTAAGTTCTTGCAATATTCATTGCTCGTGCATCTAATTATGTTCTATAATTTCAACATCACGGAATAGTTAAATTTTCAACTTAGAAGATTCTATCATGGACAGATAAACCCTATACAACTTTGGTTAAGGGTATGGAACTACACTTCTAGGGAAAATGAATTTTGTGCATTTGAGAATTGGGTGGTATACCCATTGTTGAGAAAGATAGGAGTTAATATGACTAGGCTTCCAGTAAAGGTGTTACAACTATTAAGACCCTAAAAATTTGTAGACAAGTGAAATGGAGACCATAATTGGGGTGATTTCTATTATCACCAAAATTTTACTTTTCTCAGAGTATATGGCTGTTCTCAGCCACCACATATTTTTCACTACAGAGTCCTACCTAGAATTGCAATAATGGAGTTACTGTGGCAACTCATGCTAACAGACAAGGAGCATTTGGCTCCACATGGAAAGGGAACCTTTACTCTAAGGAAGTTCATTGCCTCTGATTTCACAATAGGGAAGAGGGAATATGACCCTATGAATGCATGGTTGAGGCCCTATAGGATGAATGTTTCCCTATACATATATATTGATACAGAAGGGTATATAAGAGGTGCTAAGAAGCTATTGACACCCTCCATTACAATAAAAAAAGAGAATCAACCTTGTGAAGAGGAAGATTTGATTAGGAACATCCTTGAAGAGGATGTAATCTCAGAAATATTAATAAAATATCATGATTTAATGGATTTGGAAGAGCAGCTAAAGAGAAAAGGGGTCCCATTTGGTGGATATTTCCCAGGAATACCCTATTTGCAAAGATTAGAGAAAATGATTGTCTCACATGGCATAATTAGTAATCAGATTGAAGAGAAAATTGAAGACAATGAAAGAGGTTCTAACAACCAATCATCATCAAAGTACAGCAGTAGTTACTCCATACATATGCCACCACCTCAGGATCAGCCACCTCATAATGAGGAAAATATAATTGACTTGAAAGAAGAACATGAGGCTGAGGTAGATGTAGAGCCTCCACATAAGAAGAAAAGAGTGGAAGTAGGAGAGCCTTCTGTTGTAAAGACACAGAAGAAGAAAAGAGATAAATTTAGTGCCCTATTCATAGGGACTAGTGCCTATTACCACCAACTAAGAAAGGACATTATGGAGGGCAAGAAGAAAAGGGAGGACACTGATGATGATGTGTAAATGCCTCTCATATTGTGCCAAGATGAAAGGATATTACAATAAGAAGAGTTCCTAATATATGATGAATTCATAATGAATAAGGAATTCAAAGACTTCCTTATATGGGCTAACTAAGAGAAAGTTGGAGCACAGCTAAAATCGCAAGGAGGAGAAGCTATAACAAGTGAAGCATTACAAGCTCTCCAAGAATATGACCCAGAGTCTGAGAACTTGACCCCTGATGAGGCCAGCCAACTAGTGAAATCAATTGGCATGCTTTTACTGGAAGGATGGGACTTGGATTCAACTTTCATAATAGATCAAATCAGAAGGCAATCAGATATTAAGATGTAAATAGAGACACAAGCTGGGGAGATGATCAAAGGATGTGGTTATGATTCCAAATCTCAAACCCTAGCTATGTGAGCTCTATCACCTAAGGATGAAAAGCCATCATTGATCAATATCGAGGAGAAGATGGAAGGAGATAAGATAATCTGGTCTATGCATAACATAGGTGACCTAGAGATCTCTCAAGCCTTGACCCATTTTGCAAGCTTAAATGAAGAAAAACTAGAGAAACTCTCAAACATATAAAAGAAATTGTTTAATGAAACAAGCCTTATTACTAAGGATAGAGAAATGGGATTAATAAAGATCAGTGTAAAGGAAAAGATAATTGCAGACCTAACTCAAAAGTTGCAAGAGATGCCTGAAATTGTTCCTACTTCACCTAAGCAGTGTACAGATGTTGAAGTTTAGACTGAGGATACAATGTATGTTGCATCAAAAACAAAGCACGTAATTAAGGAGCATAATCAAGTTGTTTTGGGAGCCCTAATGCAAATTTTACAACATAGGGTAAATATATTAAAGGATAAAGTTGATATAGTGTATAGTGCCTATGGGAAATTGCCTAGATTGAAATCAGAAGTGAACAATTATGTGTCAATTTTGAACCCCTACTTTGGAACATGGTCAGTTAGGACTGAGTTATTTGAGAGGTTAGCATCATTGCAACCACTGAGGGTAGATTTTCCAGAGATTGTCACCTAGGTTGGAGATGAAATAGAACAGATTGGGGTGACCTTGTCCTTTTTCAAAGGCAAGGAAAATCAAATAGAGGCCATGTTGAATATGTTTGGGCCTGACTATAATAAATGTGTGCCTTCAATCAAGTCAGAGGACAATAAGATAAAGCCATTAGGTGTATGGAGCATTGAGTTTGACACTTTACTACCTAATAAAGAGGTATATATTTTTGACAATGGAAAATTAGATATGGAGATATACAATAAGATTTTAGATGAGGCATTTAAGACCGAAACAAATTTCAATAATTTTATAATAGATTTCAAGAGTATAACAGATGTTAGATGGGAGAGGCATAAGGCACAACTTGAAAGCATTCAAAGCTTTAATTGGCTTGCAAAGGATGATTTCATAGCATGGGATGTTCTTACAAAGCCCAAGAAAAAGAAGCCTACCACAGTTGACCTTGACATTATTAATGAAGAGTAGAAAGACACCTAGCACCTAATCTTTGAGTACAGGGAGGTTAGTCATCTGAAAGATAAGTGTATGTTAGCTTGTAATGGTGGTCACTTAATCTTGCTACAACTATTAGAGGCTATCCAGAACATATTCAGACAAAGGTGCCAGCTAACAGAAGATTTCAAAGATTTGAAGTGGATTTATTCCTATTTTTTCCTTCCATCGCTTGGTCTCTTCTTGTCTTTTGTACTCTTCTAAGTTTTTAGGGTTAGGTCTTAAAATATCTAAAGCTTGTTGTATCCTTAATTTTTAATGATTCCAAGATGGTTTATACTATGTATAGAGCTTTTGTATCATTTTGTAAAGGAGGAGTGGAAATTACTAGAAATATGATGAGATGAGAATTGCAAGCCAGACTATTTTATTGTTTGAGTTTTTTTTTCATATTGTCCTTTGAATGTATTTGAAACAGTGATCAAATTAATAAAATACATTGCATTTTTTTCCCTATATCTTGTGTTTGTCTCTTTATATTTATGTTTTAGCTCTTGTATGCTTAAATTGTAAGGCAATTTAGATATACCAATTACAACGTAATTGTGCATTTTCTTGTGAGTTCTTTCAAGGAGAGAATAAGTCTTGCAGGTGATCCTAGAGAGCTAAGCATTAGTATTAGGATCTAATAACAGGGGCATTGGAGTGAAAGGTAGTTTGTAAGGCATTCTACTCAAATTTCATATACTTACATTAATCAGTTGTTATGGATTTACATTTGATATAGACTCTTTTCTCAAGGATTAGGCACTGGTTAGGGTTTGGAAAATTAGTTAATCATCATCCAATATTCAAAAAACAATCAAACATTTTACATTTCAATAATAAATACATAGAAGTTTAAGTAATTGTATCAGAATACACAATTAAGTTTCTTGATTCCTTCAAGAGAGAATCAATAGGTTAACCCTCCTAAGTTTAGAGAAATATAAAAGGAAGAAGGATGAGAATCCTAATCATTTTATTATTTTCTATTGTTAAGATAATGGTTTGGCTTATTAAGCTCTGTATCAGATTAATTATAGTCATTTGCATAGTTTTCTATATATTGATACAGTAAAAGTAAATTGTCAATCTAGTAAAAGACCTAGTCCATTGTAATAGATATTGCAAGTTAGTAATCATTCAAAGGTAATACCTTCCTGAGTTTGTGGAGCTCAAAAAAGGAGGATATTATCCAATCCTTATCAATTAGGCTTTCTCTTGTAGAGAGTTAAGTTGGAAATATAAAGAGTGAGCATTCACACTGTTTTACGTTCTTGCAAGAAAAATGCCTAACAAATTGGAAACTCTATTGGGGACTAATAAGATAGAAATTTTAATACTTTGCAGATACATCCCAGAACCTAGTTGAAAAAGAGAGTCACAAGTAGCAAAGATTGAGTTTTCCCATCCAAGTCGCACTAACAAAATTGGCAGCTCTGCTTGGGATAAAGTAAAATCTTGAAAGAACCTTTTAAGGAATCTCTAGTGTTTTAAAAGTTAAATCAAGTTTACATTTGATTTTTCCTATCTAGGTCATTCTTATAGTATTCATACTTCCCAAACTTGTGTTGGTGGTGAATCTAAAAGTAAATCTCTGTAATTAGTGCTAGAGTGAGTTTCAAATATTTATACACATCTTATCAAGATGAATACTAGGTCAAGAATGAGAGATAATCCTGAAGTTCAGTTGGATAGTGGAATCCCAACTACTTCAATGACTAAGATGTCTTGGTGAGAGAAGAAGAACCAAGAAAATATTAATGAATCTTCTCTTTGAAATGAGGAGAACAATACTAGAAGGAATGATACAAATCAATCCATTCATGAGGGAAAAACCTTAGAGTATGAAGAAGCCCTTGACCTTTGATTAGATACATATGCAATTACTGTAACACCCCAAAATTGGCATCTTGCAACCCTAGCCAATTTTATTGCATTTGTCGTTCTTCTGAATCATCAAAGTCCTATTGTACTAAGGCAATTCTGAGTTTTGATTGACTCTACTCGACCTAAGTGTCAAATGTAGAAAATCCTAAATCTGCATTAATCATACATCATGTTTAATTCCTAAATATCTATTGGCTAAATAAACCCTATGATTGAATTAATTTAATTATAAAGTCCTAGCACTTTAATTAAATTAAATTCACCCTCTTTAGCTAAGACACATGAAAAAGGGATAAAATAATATTTAATTATTAAATAAATATCCTCATTTCAATAATTGAATTTAATTATTCAGATAATTGAGAAAAACCAATTATGAGGTCATATTTATTTAATTAATTGGATAATCTCTCAAAAATCTTTCTTTTATTTAGAAATGGAAACTTTGAATTAATTGTGCTTTAAAGAGAAAGAAAACAATTTAATTCAAATAAAATAGAATTAAATCAAAGAAAGAAAACAGTTAAAGCAGAGAGAAAACAATTTATTGTATTCTTTTGAATAAAGCTTTCTATTTTAGAACTGGCTTTTCTATCTGTTTTATTTCAAAGAGGAAAGTTTCTATTCTGATAATCTTTGAGTCTATAAAAGAACTCTCATTCTTCATTCAAAGCCCCCCAATTACTTCCTGAATCCCTGGAGAAAATATGCATTGTTAGAATACTGAATTATTGTCATAACTTCATATAGAATAATATCATTTTGAAATAAGATAGTTTCAATTTCTAGAATAATTGCATTTATCATCATGTCATAGATTATCTTACATCTCTCATTTCTTAGAATAATCTTGCATTGTATTTCATTCATGGAGAAAAATCCTTCATTCCTAGATTGGTCCATGGTTGTGAGATTCTCATTCTGAGAGCAATTTCAAAAACCCCGTCTGGATAGAAGGTAATAGGTCGAATCATGCAGGAAGATAGCATGGATAATCTCATATTCAGTCTTGTGTGTATTTAGTGAAGGACTATGTTGAAGTGTATGGTGAATTAACAAGGCCAAATTTACCACATACATTTCTGGTGCCCACCGTGGGGCAGGTATATTTCTATTCTGGCCTCATTTCATTTCATCTTTTTCACTTTTTTGCATTCTATCTATACTTTCGTACAAGTTCTATTTTAATTTCGCGCAAACTTTCTGTACTTCTCGTGTGAACTTTCTAGTTCTTCGCGTGGCTTACAGTGTTTCTTTGTGTCATCTAGCATACTTTATCACACAAAATTATAGACCAGAGCTTTCAATTTGATATTTTATTATCTTGATTTTCTAACCACCTATTGTTTTCTGACATGTGTGCTTCTCTGATTTTATCTTTTGAAACAACATAACCGTGGTTTGCAGGACGCTGAAACAAAGAAAAGCCATCATAAACTTTTGACATATTTTTTGCAGGACGCTGATATGAAGAAAGGCATTACAAACTACTAATGGGTTTATCGCAGGACGTTTGTTGAAGATCTTGCATGTTTTCACAACTTCTTATATCTTCTTTTAATAGTTAAAACACACTTCGGTTGGTGCTTAAAATGAATCACTGTCTTGAGTGATTGAAGTGTTTTTTAGATTGTAATCCTAAGAACTACATGAACGTATCCTCTCCCCTCACCTTTACAGATCTTGGGTGTAAGATAAATTCATGTGATTCTTCTAGAGTGGCTACCTCCTGAGAGCTTTAGTAGAGCCGGTGAGAGTGGATGCCCAACCGGTGACAGGCTAAATCCAAGCCCTTCCAAACTGGTATATAAAAAATGCTATTGTGATTAATGTCACAATAGATAGGTGTGAATTTGTTGTGGCAACCAAAATCTCTTCTAGTACCCTAGTGGTGCGTTAAATTCCTAACATCATTAAGGTGAAAGCCTTGCTTTGAATAGATTGGGAGAGCCCCCTTTATTGGGAAAATGACTTGATCACAACCACCTGAACGGATGACCTTACTACAAACTGTTGTTCTAGTTTTCCAAAAACCCTCTATCTGTTGGTGTGGAAGGTCAGAGACTGACTAAGATGCCCCACATTCTTACATCTTTTAGTAGAGATAACAGCCCTTTGGGAAGCAATTCCTTTGGGGTCCGAAGCTTGGTATGCCTGAGAAGTGAGTTCATATGTAAGGAGGAGCCCATGCTTCCAAACTTCTATGTTATCCACTAAGAGTAAGCATAGCTAAACTTTAGTTCAAGTGGAGATTCAATAGATACTATCCTGGCTATCCTAGGATTGTGATGTTCTTATTCTGGTACTACAAACATTCTGTTTAATGTGTTTTGCATGGGTGTATCATTTGAACAATCGAAACTATCGTCAAAACACACAAACTGTCAATCTTGAACATGTCCAAAACAATCTGTAACTTGAACT
>MU223592.1:927884-965958 GCA_018584345.1 Thuja plicata
TGTAGTTTGGGAGGATCAGCTATGGAATGGTTCTCTAGACTACCAACTGGCATCAAGACCTTTGACAAAATTGCCAATTTATTTCTACAACATTATTCTCACAACATCCAACATCCGGTTCATATTCAAGATCTTTGCAACTTGAAAAAAAATAATGGGGAATCTTTCTTGGCATTTCTCCAAAGATGGAGACAACTTTATACATGATATTCTCACAAGATACCTGAATCAGAAAAGTTGGATATCTTTCTTGATAATCTTCACCCCAACTTTGGGTATCAAGTACAGCTACAAGGTCCTCTAACCTTTGATGATATGATCAAACAAGCTGTAAGAATCAAGACATTTATGATCAAGAAAGGAGAATTGACCTTACACAAGGAAAATAAACAAGGGTCTTCCTCCTCAAGCAAAGATAAATCCAAATTTCCCAACAAGAAGCAAAATGTTGTGAATGATGGGGTTGTAGATAATGTGACTGCTAAGCCTTCCAAGGTTGCCTTTAATCTCACTACCACGATGCAAGCAGCCAAAGCCACGGAACATGCTGCGGCAGAATCCAAACTGAGTACTTCACGATTTTCTAGACCTAAGCCTTGGGCTCCTAGACCCAAGCGTGAGTTCATTGTCATGCCCAAAAGTTGGAAAAAAACACATGAACAAAATGTTTTTTTATAATGCACTAAAACAGGATACCCAAACAATCACAAGGGTAACATATGCACGCAAAATGATGCAAAGGGATAAACAAAACTAGAAAGGTTACAAGGAGAGGAATAGCTTTCAGAGCTATCCTAAAGGATGCCTAAAGCTCCAAACTTGATCTGTACACAAACCAAGAAAGTTGACCAAAAGTCAACTAGAGTTGACCAAGTCAACTAGAGTTGACCAATAGTCAACTGCACTCTGAAATAAGTGAATGGTAAATACTAGGGTTCGTTAGACCCTAAGGAAGACTCGTACATGCAAATCGAGATGGTTTGACTAAAAGTCAACTAGAGTTGACCAAAAGTCAACCATTCCTTGAAATACGTGAAGGAGGGTCACTAGGGCCTACTAAGTACTATGGAAGTCATAGGCATGCAAATCGAGATAGTTGACCAAAAAGTCAACCCATGTTGACCAAAAAGTCAACTATCTCCAAAAGGCATGAAACTGGAATCTAAGGGTCCAGAGAGTACAGGGATCACCTGGTATGAAAATTGAGTTGGTCGAAGAGGGGTTTGACCATGGTTGACCCAAAAGTCAACCATGCATGATGCTGGTCAAAGGTATCGATAACACCCTTAATAGGTGTAAATTGCAAAGATGAGGGGATTGTAATGACCCCAAAAATTATAAAACGTTATCTAGGTTAAATTTTAAATGAATAATTTAATTAGATACATAACGTCTTATACCTTATACTAAGCTTAACAATATCCTTCTATTTAGAATTAAAAATCTAACATTTGAAATTAGCTAACATATTAATGGTCCATAGTTTAATACAACAATCATAAACTAGAAATACTGAATGAACCAATTATTACTTTAAAATTAATTATTAATTAACCATCTAGTTATACACACAAATCAAATCAACTCTAACAAAATTCTAAAGTTTTAAACAATGATATAAATTTTAACTTTAAACTAATATGAAAATTTATCTATAATCTAAATATAATTACAAAAATAAAAATCTAATTTAATCAATAATTTATTATCTATACATATTAAATTTAATCCCTAAGCTAAATCTAATTTACAATAACTAAACTTTATATTAAATTTTAATATAAATAATGATCCTATCATTTTTAAAAAAAAAATACAAACTAAATTAAATATATCCTATAAATCATAACCGATCCATACTAAAATTAAAACTAAATACAATAAATTAAACTAACCTAAAATTCCTTATCAAAAGTCTATTTTACACAGTTCATAAACCCTAGGCAATTTTAAAAGGAGCGGCGGCCGAATTAAAAACCAGTGGCAGCAAGAGGGTTATCCGGCGGCGGTGTATGGTCACAGGGCGGAGGATGAAGGGGAGGAGGCGGCGTGGTGGTGGCCGCAAGTGGCAGCACCATCGTCCGCCAAGTAAACGTACAGGCGGGGAAGGGGCGACCGGTGTCGGGTGGCGGTGCCTCCCCACTGTGTATAGAACAGTGGGTGGCCTGTGTCCCGCACAGCCCCCAACGGAGGGAGGATGACCTGCGGCCGGGGGGCTTCGGCCCTCCCAAATTAATTTATAATTTTATTTAAAAAAAAAAAAATTTTGAACAATAAAATAAAACGCTCGAATACTCTTTCTTTTTATTTTTATAACATGGTTAAGTTATATATATATATATTTATATGTATAGGCATACATATATATATATATTTATATTTATATATGTATGCCTATATATATATATATTTATTTATTTATTTATGAGTATTTAAAAAAAAATACTAGTGTAAATGGCTGTATATATAAAAACAGTGAGCATAAGGAAATATTTTTTTTTATAAAAAATTACATATTTGAATCCCAAATTTAATGCTAATCATAATGGTAGAAGAAAATTTAATTTCAAGCATTTTTTTTTGAAATAAATTTTCCAGAATTTCCTTTTAAGTTTTTCTTTAAATAATCCTTAAAATTTGAACTACTCAATATTGCAAGGAACTTAGAAATTTCAATTCTCTTTCCAATTCATAATAACAATTGTTTACAAATTCTATAGGATCTCCATTTCTAATCTTAGATAAAATAAATTTAGACAATTTTACAATATATATATCATTTGTACCAAATGCACATTAAAACTTGTTTTGCTCCCTCTTCATAGGATCACCGCATTCATAAGGTATAAATATAATTTACAATATAATACAAAGGTTACATAAGAACATAGGAATCTGATACAACTAAACATTAATGAAATTTCTAAAGCATCATGATGACAAATGATCATTTTCTAACCATACCCATCTTCCACATATGGGTATTATTCATCCTTGCTATCCCTTCAAGAACCTGATAAACGTTGAGGTTGACCATGGAGACTCACCTCCCAACCTAGGCCTTTACAAGGCCACCCCTGAGCTTGGGGAGCCAATCTAGAATGGGTTACAAATAGAAAACACCCAACAAGCAAGAAAAAAAATTGAGAACTCAAGCACAAGAAAGATTCCCAACATCAGGATGAACAAGGGGAAGTATCTCCAAGAGACATTCCATAAACAGGGGTAGTGGTAGACCTCACTGAAGGAGAAATCCAAGAATACACATAGAATACACAAGCCTCACATGGACTTGATAAGGACCATCTTTACAAGATGTTGTCCTGAATAACCTCCTTATACCTCCTAAATGCCCTCAGGCCCATCTTGGCTTCATGGGTATCATGTTACCCCAAATTTTTCCCTCCTCACATGGGAGACTCTACACTTAACATGAATCATTTCCATCTACCCCTCCAAGGCTACTCTACCCTTCCAAGGGTGAGTGTACCTTGAAGACCCTTTCGAAATCAAACACAAAGTAAAGACATTGAGAAATAAACAAAGAAATTTCCAACATAAAATAAAAGCTTTAAAACATATAAGACTCCATTAATGGAGTCCTTGAGCTCAAGAACACACATAAACACAAACAATTAACTTTTAAAGAAATCCAACCTTAATCCAAGCTAAGGTATGCAGAGGAATGGTGTTGAGCTATCCTTCCTAAGCTCCTTCTTGAAAGGCTCCTTCAAACTGAATTTTGTCTCTAAGGGTAGAGAGTGGGTGAACACTTAACTCATCCTAAAATCTTTCCTAAATAGGCAAACCTCCAACATGAGAAAGGCTTAACCCAAGGGTGAGGTAACTCTAACCAATCCTAAACTAAACCACATCCTAACTCTCCATGTGTGAAGTCAAATGGAACTTGGGTAGAAGAGAGAGTGAGGTTAACCAAAGTCACACTCCTCTTCCAAATTCTCTCAAAGCTGAAAATGACACTTAAAGGGAGTAATAAATGAGTTTAGTGGCTCATTAATGACATAAAATGACCCCTAACCTATAGGGTACCAAGTTGGGTGACTAAAACTTACCCCAGTTACCCCCTAGGAGCCCAAAAGACCCTCTAAAACTCACCCTGAAGTTAACCTACGGATTTCCAAGTCAAAGAAATTCTAGAAACTTCTAACCCTGGGGTAATCTTGGGTACTACTCCTAGATGACCTTAGTTAACCCTTGACTAACCTTGGTTTCCCCTTTACTAGCCATGTCAATAAATAAATTACAACAATTGCCAAACTTGGCACATTAAATGAAAACAATAGACATGACTTAATCACATAAACATTTACTAATTTAATAACACACATGAAAACCACGTTTACTAAATAAACACATAACAATGAGGTCCATGTCTCTTTATATAGATAGGACCTTGGAAAGCATGGTTATTTACATAGGTTCCAGTACTGGGTCCCCGATTTAGATCCATGATCAACTTTTCCTGCACACTCAATGCACATGTCAGTAGATCCAAAACGACATGATATGAAACATAACACGACATCAATGATCTACATACATATAAACTATATTTGCAATAGAACTGAAATAACCTAGCATTGGTTTCCTAAACCATTTTCATCATATTACATTCATACATTTAAATCCATATAAGACATCAACATAAGCTGAATTGAATCAGATCATAAAGCATCTCAAAAGTACCCTGATTACAAAATTAGGCGTTGAATATATAAAATAGGATTCCACTGATCCTCAAAAGTATAAAAAGTCTCTGATAGTCAAAGTATAAACTACTGAAAGCATGAGAACAAAATAGTAAAACTACAACAGTCAAAAGTAGGCCTCACATTCACTCCTTTAGGAGAACCTCTTGAGGTGGTTTACAAGACCCTTGTGGACAACCATTTACTTACTCCATTGGCTAAACCATGACCTTATGATCAGCAACCAAGACCCTCTTGGTGGAATGAATCTGCTTATTGTGATTTTCACCAAAACAAAGGTTATAAAATAGCTACTTGTTTTAAGTTAAGGCATACAATCCAGGATCTCATCGATAGTGAGGTTATTGTTGTGGGAGGTCACAAAAAAAATTCTAATCACCAAGCTTTCAAAGACCCATTTCCTCCTTATGGAAAAGGTGAATCATCTAAAGGCAAAAATACTGATGCTAAGGTCAACTATACTTACACCAATAATGACAATGTCATTAATATGGTTGAACCTGTTGATACTAAATATTGTAATGTCATCATTCTTAAGGGAAAGGAAGACACTTCTAAGTCCAAAACACCTTTCACTTTGCAAGGGTCTACACCTTAGTCTTCTGAACAAGGACAGTCTCAAGTGAGTGCTAATGTTGTTACTTGATCTCGCGCTAAAATTATTCTCAAAGGCCCCGAGCCTCCTATATCTACATCAACTCAACCTTCAGGCAAATCTAAGGTTGACTCTGTTACTAAGAATCCAAAAGTGGGATCCTCATCTATTGCTACCAATTACAGAATTCTTGATCAATTACAACGTACTAATACTCAGATAACTATTTTTGATCTCCTGAAAATCTCCCTTGCTCACAGGGGAATCCTGGACAAAGCCCTCACTGAGGAAAATGTCTCAAAAGATCTTGATCTCGACCGGTTTCAATCTATGGTAGGTCACTTGACCTCCTCACATTACTTGTCTTTCTCTAAGGAAGATGACCATTCTTTGAGTCACCCGCATAAGAATCCTTTGCACATTGAAGTCATGATAGGTCCAAAGCATGTTCACCATGTTCTCATAGATAATGTCGTTGGCCTCAATATTTGCTTTGCTAGTTTCCTTATTGAGTTAGGCTATGACGAAGATTGCATTGATGCTCACAAAAAGATTACCATTAAGGCCTATGATGAGGAAGAACATAAATCCAACGGGTTAGTTGTATTACCAATTAGAGTTGGTCCTATTGAATGAGATGTTGTCTGTCAAGTGCTTGACATTCCTTTGGCATACAATATCCTATTAGGAAGCCCATGGATCCATGAAATGCAGGTTGTCCCTTCCACATACCATCAGTGCATTAAGTTCCCATTCCAAGGTTCTGAAGTGACTATACCTGTCAATACATGCTATGATTATAATGCCCTCACAACATCTGCTGACATCCTTGTGCCTACCAACAAAGAATATCTTGAACTCCTTGAGGATAAATTAAAAGAAATGGAAAAGAGCTTGACACTCAAAGAAACTGATATAGGAGGATATCAGATTGAATCTCTACTATCTATTACATCTTTTCCTTTGTCTCCCCACTCCTTTGGGAGACATTCTGAGAATACTAAACCTTCTACGGTTCCTCCTCCAACAAAGTATGGTGGTACCTTTGTGCAAGCCACAATACCATTAGAAGAAGCTGAAAATAGAGCTATCAAAGCTTGGATCTATAAAGGAGAAGACAATTCTGAAAATACTCCTCCTTATGACATGAAACCTGAACAATATGGTAAGGGTTTATCTATTATGCAACATTTTGGCTATAAAGGAAATGGTCCCATAGGTGTGAATCATAAGGGATTGATTGCACCACTTGAAGCCATTGGTCACAGAACACATGACTCTATAGGTATAGGCTTCTAGAAACTCACATTCCAACTAGGAATAAATAATTTTTTACCCCGAGAAGATAAGAAACCAACACCTGCAGAAACACCTAAAATTGTAGAACTTGAAGACAGCTCTGATGAGGATAATTTTCCTTATCCTATCCCTCTAGACTTGGCAACATTCTTTGCTAAGCCAGATAACTTTGTACCACATATAAGTACAGTAGACACTGATAGTGATTCTGATACCACCACTTCACTTGCTCCATTAACTTATGAATAGTGGAAATAAATATATCCTCTAAGTCTTGGTCATCACGGTGATTTATACATACCACCACACTTTCAAGAATAGTTTCTTCTCCTTACACAAGAGGCAACTGATGCTACAAACACTACTGAGGTACCTAGGTCAATAGGTTCTCATTTGACCATAGCAAAGGTTCTATGTAGAACTCATCCCCACTAGGGACAAAGAGTTGATTTTACTCACGTTCTTGACATGAGACCTAATGATGAAACAACCTCTCATGAATATGAGTTTGACAACTTGTCCTATGCCACTTCTGACAAAGATACAGATATAGCTAATGCATATGAAAACCTTCTCAAAGTAGGTGAATGGTTTAGTGTAAGGTCACATGAGTCTGACTCCTTAGATTTTAATAGGTCACCTACTACAGTTGCTACGAATCAAAGGAATTCGACTATACCTTTGGATGAGATCACTTTGGGTCTCAACTTGCTTGTCCATGCCTTTGATGATTATACTATGAACACGCTTGAACCTGTTACTCCTCTTTCACTTCACCATCCTAAGATTATAGACTGTAACTCTACCTCCCCATCTAATAAAGTCCTTAAGTTCTAGAACAATTACGCTCTTGCCTGTTACCTACATGTTGTCAAACCTATAACATCTCCCACTAGTGAAGCAAGTGTCAACATGATTGAGGCTGACATCAAGTATCTTAGTCACAAAATAAAAACAAGAAAAAATAGGCACTCTGATGGTGAAAACCACATTGTGGCAGTATCAGAGCCTAAAATAGTCAAAATAAAAGACGTATCCAAGGGTGAAAACCTCTCCAAGGCACCCGAGGATGAGATACTTGATGCGCTTCTGAGTCATTTTTAGGAAAGATCATCTGTGCTTATTGAACCAACTCAACCTATCAACTTGGGTACAGAGGCAGAACCTCAGATTATTCACTTGGAACAATCACTATCAGAGGTAGAAAGAGAGGAATTCACTACATTCTTGAGAAGTAAAAAGATTAAATTTGCATGGAAATATTTAGACATGCCGGGATTAGACCCTAATCTAATCATGCATCATCTATCCATTGCACCAGGTGTTAAGCCCATCTAGAAAAAGCTTCACAAAATGCATCCACATGTAGCTCTACTTGTCAAAGCTGAATTAGAGAAACTTCTTAAGGCAGTGTTTATCAGAGTAATTGGTTATGCTGAATGGATCTCTAATATTATTCCAGTATCAAAACATGATAAATCTATACGAGTTTGCACATACTTTAGAGACTTGAATTTTGCATGTCCTAAGGATGATTTTCCATTGCCTAATATTGATATGATCATAGATATGATAGATTGGTATGAGATGTACTCATTAATGGATGGTTTCTCTAGCTACAACTAGATAAAAATTGAGCCAGAGGACCAAGAGAAAACAACTTTCACATGTGCCTGGGGCACCTTCTATTGGAATTTCATGACCTTTGGACTCAAAAATGCCAGTGCTACATATCAGAGAGTTGTTACCACCATATTTCATGACATGATGCATAAAACAATGGAAGATTATGTGGATGACACTTTGGCTAAGAGCATGCACCAAAAGAAACATCTTGCAAATTTAGGTCCTATCCTAGATCGAATGGAACAATTCAGTCTCAGACTCAATCCTAAGAAGTGCGCATTTGGTGTAACATCTGAAAAATTGCTTGGCTATATCATCTCTGCCAAAGGTATTGAAGTAGATCCTGCAAAAGTACAAGCCATCATGGAAATTCCACCACCAAAAAATATCAGACAAATGAGAGGGCTCCAAGGCTGACTACAGTCTATCTGGTGTTTTATCTCTCAACTGGTGGACAAGTCACAACCATTTACTAAAACTTTGCACAAGGGTGTAGCTTATTAGTAGAAGAAAGAATGTGATGAAGGGTTCACACAAATCAAACATTATCTTGTGAACCCACCAATCTTGATTCCTCCCATTCATGGGAAGCCACTTATACTTTACATATCTACTATGGATACATCATTGGGTATCTTATTGGCTCAAGAAGATTAGCACAACAAAGAGAGGGCTATCTACTACATTAGTAGAACTCTGGTCTCATATGAAACAAAATATTTTTCTATAGAGAAGGCTTTCTTGCAGTGGTGTTTTCTTCACAAAAATTGCGGCACTATATGTTGGCTCATACTACATGTCTAATTTCTAAAATTGACCCTCTAAAATATTTACTCAGTAAAGCTACCCTCACAGGTTGACTAGCTAAATGGGTCATGCTTCTCAGTGAATTTGATATTGAATATGTTGAAAGGAAAGCCATTAAAGGGCAAGCAATAGCAGATTAGTTGGTAGAAGCACCTCTAGTTGATCATCAACCATTGCACATTGAATTTCTAGATGAGTCCATATTACTTCTTACACATCGCTCATGGACTATGTTTTTTGATGGTTCATTTACCCAACAGGGGTCTGGTGTCAGGATACTGTTCATTACACCTTAACGGTACTCATTACCAAAAGCATACAAGATGTTATTTCCTTGTACAAATAACATTGTTGAGTATGAAGCCCTCATCAATGGTATGAAGATCGCCCTTGAGTGGCAAGTAGATGAACTCAATGTTCTTATAGATTCACAGTTGGTCATCAATCAAGTTAATGATATCTATTAGACAAGGGATGAAAATTTGGTACCTTATAAATGGTTGGTTGATGATCTTAAACAATATTTTACTCATATCACATTTCAATAGGTTCTGAGGGTAGATAATAAAGTAGCAAATGCCATGGATACTCTTGCCTCCATGCTACAGATACTTGAAAATGATTTTAGACATGAATTCCTAGTAGAGACGTTATGCTACCTAGCCTATGACTCCCCTGATTCCCAGATAATCTATTCTATCATAGGACATGATTCATCCTGCTCCCATCACATCTTCTCCTACCTACGTGACCAGATTGTTCCAGACACTTACTCTTGGAATGAGAAACATCACATAATCCACAGTGCTTCATGGTTTGTCATCATTGCTAATGACTTGTATAGACGTGGTCTAGACGGTACCCTCATTAGGTGTTTAGAACCTAATGAATCCAAATGAGCGTTAGTAGAGGTGCATGAAGGCATCTGTGGGTCACACTCTAACAGCCTGACATTAGCCCGTAAAATTATTAGAGTTGGTTACTATTGGCCAGATATGGAAAAAGAAGCCACACAGTTTGCCAAGTCTTGTAAACAATGTCAATTACATGGAAACCTGATTCATGCTCCAGCCAAGGAGCTGATTCCCTTCATTACCTTCTAGCCATTTCAATAATGGCCCTTTGATTTGGTGGGTCAGATCTACCCCTCATCCTCCAATGGACATAAGTTTATCATCACAGCTACAGACTATTTTACTAAGTGGGTGGAGGTAGTCCCTCTCACCATTGCCAATGGTAAAATAGTAGCTATGTTTATTCTCAACTACATCATATGAAGGCATGGTGTACCCTCAGCAATTATCATGGATAATGGGGGACAATTTAAAAACAAGGATTTGATAGAGCTCTGCTCTAAGTTTAAAATTACTCAACATTGGTCTTCCATCCATTATCCTCAGGGTAATGGATAGGTAGAAGCATCCAACAAAACAATCCTTAAGATCCTGCATCACATAGTGCATAAATCCGGATGAGATTGGCATCTTTGGATCAACCCAGCTCTCTGGGCATACAAGACAAGTATAAGAACACCAACCGGGGCTACTCCCTATGCATTGGTTTATGGAGCATATGCTTTGCTACCTATTGAGGTTGAGATTCCCTCTCTGCAAGTCTCTCTAAAAGGCCTCGTTACTGATGAAGATACCATAATATCTTGGCTACAAGAGCTAGAATTACTTGATGAACATTGCCAAGTGGCATTTGATCACCTGAGAGCATACCAAAAGAGGATGTCCAAGATCTATAACAAGAAGGTTAGACCAAGGGATTTGCAAGTGGGTGACCTTGTTTTGAGGGAGAACCCTAAGAATCAACAACATCGAATACAGAAAGGGAAGTTTGAACCTAATTGGCTTGGTCTGTATGTTGTCACTATAGTGTTTGGGTCTAGTACCTATCAACTTTCTATGACTAAAAGAGAACAACTCAAAGATCCCATCAATGCTCTTCATCTGAAGTAGTTCTACGGCTGAGACATCTTTAGTGTGCTCATGAATATACTAAAGTCCTAAAAAAATTCTGAAAATATGAAAAAGTCCTAAAAAAATGACCATCTTAGTGAAAACCTAGTGATAGGCACTTTGATGTATCTCCAAAAAAATTATGTATTCCAAAAATCCAAAAAAATTAAAAAATTGAAAAATACAAAAAAAGAGAAAAATAGAAAAAGTGTCATTGATGAAAACCTGGCAAACAGGCGTCATGGTAGCAAAAAAAAAGAATTTCTGTCAAGAAGGTGAAAACCTGGTAAATAGGCACCTCTTATTCCACAATGCTATATCTATCGTAGCACCACTTGGCTTTACGCATTTGCTTTCCTACTTTCCTGCTTACATTTGCTTTCAGTTACCCGTTAAGACACCAACTCACATGGATTGAAACTAGTCATACTCTCAAGGAAACCCTCCTGATCTAGGGGACACTATCTTTTTATCTTTAAAGGATCTTCTCCACATCAGTCACCAGTGGTTCTTACTGCGTCTGCCTACTGATGTATAGCTTATGCTACGATCACTTCATTTGAGCATCTCTCTCACGTCAGTCACTAGTGGTTCTCACTCCTTCTACCTACTATTGCCATTCTATCGAGATTTCTCACATTTTTTATAGTTGGAGTTATACTCAAATGCTCTATCTATTGATACTCAGTCTTGATGATTCTATGCTTTAGTTTGTACATATCTTTCAGTCACTTTCGTGACACTCTGGTTCCTTTACGAACACTCCTGACTTGACATTGATTCAGTGCCATACGCCTGGGGGAAATCAAATCTGATTTGTCCTCGCAACATACGTCAAGTTAGTCATCATTACTTGGGGACATGGGTCCCCCATTTGACCACATCTTTGGTTTACACTGGAGTCAGTAATCTTGTCAATTCTCAAGGACAACTCACTACTGACACAACCTGGTGTTTTTCAACACCACCATAAATAGCATTTTTTAACACTATCTTTGGACACATCTATTTTTTTTAACACACATCGGATATCGATAACATTCAAACACAATGCCATCATAAGCACAACTATGTTTTTCAACACCTCATACACATGAACACGTTCACAAAACTTTGAAACATGCTGAGCTATGATTGAATATTTCTTTGTATGTTGTCTGTTCTCATGAATTTAATTGTTGTTTTCTTTGTCTAATGCTTGTTGGTGTAGTCCTGATGATCTGGAAATGTAAAATAAATAGGGTGTATGTGATAAAATCTCCCACAATAAGGTGGAATAGCCTCACATCCCTTGATCTTATTTATTTGTACGCCATGGTGAGGTTGGTACTATCTCCTTGCTTGTTATTGCTTTGTTTGTTATTGTTTTTTTTGTTATTGATCTGTTTGTTTATGCATGATTACACTCATGGTTATCTTGGCTTTGAATGCCTCAATACTGGTGTACTCTTGCAACATTAACTAGAAATAATGGTTAAGTCATCTTGGCTTTTGTGCCCTGGTGCTTGCGTTCGTTTCCTACATTTCATTTGATGAAAAGTCATATTCATATCCTTATGGTTGCATTGTGGTGCCAGTAAGGGTTGTATCGACTTTGATGTTCCAAAAAAAATGCTCTGTGATGATAAATATACAATGGGTCTCACAACCATGTCCTAGAATTGCATTTTCATATTGCATCTAGCATAGGATTGCGTTTTCATTCTAGACTTGCATTGTGGCAACAATTCAGTGTTCTCTTCTTTGCATTCTCTTGGGTTCATACATAGGGGAGTTCTTCTTTAGAGTCTTGGTTTCATCATTACTGACCAAGTGTTTGATCCTCACTCTCTATCTTTAGCTATATGCTCAACCCATTTTTGGGATCGAAATTGAAATCTGACACTTCTATATCGCTCAAAATCGCATTTTAAAATTTTTGAGACTGATGCAATTGGATGCTTGTGCAGTCAAATTTATGACATCGCTTTCTTTTCAAAATCATATCATATCATCATTTTCTCATATCTTTGACTTTTTTTCTCAAAATTCAACTCTAGTCAACTCTGGTCAACCCTAGTCAAACTTGGTCAACTAGACCTTGAAATCACTCAAAATTAATTCTGAATCTTCTGAATTCTTCCTTAATCTGTTCTAAGTTCTTCTTGATCTTCATTTCAACATCTATCTACAATTTTTTGCTCCCCATCATCAATATGATGTGTCATCTTTATATTTTTCTCCCGAGGGGGCAGAATGATTACATCATTAAATCTATCTCAATTAATCTGATCTAATTTTCAAAAGTCCTCATTTCTAGGGGCATCTCATCACTTGGGGCATATTCAATTTTTCATATCTCATAGTCAAAACTAGATACTCCACAATCAATAAGGGCATCTTTGTTCCTTACATCTTGTCCTCTTTTAAGTATCTAAGCAATCTAACTCAGATTCTTGAGGATCAAGCTCCATTCTGGAGATGGTTCTCAAAAACTATCTTTTTGGGACAAGTATCAGGGCAATCTAACCCTGACTCCTGATAATCAAGCTCCATTCTGGAGATGATTCTGAACCTCTATTTACTATCTTTTGAGACAGGTATCGAGGCAATCTAACCCTGACTCCTAAATGTTAAGCCTTGTTCTGGGGATAACCTTGTGAAAGATGTCAGTTTAACCGGTGTCTGGGAAATCTAACCTAGATATTGGAGGACTAAGCTCTGTTCTAGAGCTAGTCCTAAAAAACCTTTATTTTTCTTTTGAGACAAGTATTGGGGTAATCTAACCCTGACTCCTAAAGGTTGCACCTCATTCTGGCAACAGTCTTGTGAAAGATATCTATCTAACCAGTGTCTTGGCAATCTAACCTAGATATTGGGGGGCTACGCTTTGTTCTGGAGATAGTCCTAAAATATCTATTGATTATCTTTTGGGATAGGTATCGGGGCATTCTAACCCTAACTCCTGAAGGTTGAGCCTTGTTTTGAGGAGAGCCTTGTGAAATATATCAATCTATTTAGGTATCAGGGCATTCTAACCCGGATCCCTTAAGATCAAGCTTCATTCTGGAGATGACCCTCAAAAACTCTATTTGACCGATGTCTCAACAACCTAACCTAGACTTTGGAGAGTCAAGCTCTATTCTGGAGATGGCTCTGAAATATTTGCATCATCAATTTTCAAATCTATTCTTCTGTGCTTCAAGCATCCGACTATTCTTTGAATCAATGCGTTCTTCACACATCAATTCAAAGAGGGGAAAAATGTAACACCCCAATATTGGCATCTTGCAACCCTAACCAATTTTGTTGCATTTTTCATTCTTCTAAATCATCAAAGTCCTATTATACTAAGGCGATTCTGAGTTTTGACTGACTCTACTTGACCTAAGTGTCAAATGTAGAAAATCCTAAATCTACATTAATCATACATCATGTTTAATTCTTAAATATCTATTGGCTAAATAAACCCTATGATTGAATTAATTTAATTATAAAGTCCTAGCACTTTAATTAAATTAAATTCACCCTCTTTAGCTAAGACACATGAAAAAGGGGATTAAATAATATTTAATTATTAAATAAATATCCTCATTTCAATAATTGAATTTAATTATTCAGATAATTGAGAAAAACCAATTATGAGGTCATATTTATTTAATTAATTGGATAATCTCTCAAAAATCTTTCTTTTATTCATAAATGGAAACTTTGAATTAATTGTGCTTTAAAGAGAAAGAAAACAATTTAATTCAAATAAAACAGAATTAAATCAAAGAAAGAAAACAGTTAAAGAAGAGAGAAAACAATTTATTGTATTCTTTTGAATAAAGCTTTCTATTTTAGAACTGGCTTTTCTATCTATCTTATTTCAAAGAGGAAAGTTTCTATTCTGATAATCTCTGAGTCTATAAAAGAACTCTCATTCTTTATTCAAAGCCCCCCGATTACTTCCTGAATCCCTGGAGAAAATATGCATTGTTAGAATACTAAATTATTGTCATAACTTCATATAGAATAATATCATTTTGCAATAAGATAGTTTCAATTTCTAGAATAATTGCATTTATCATCATGTCATAGATTATCTTACATCTCTCATTTCTTAGAATAATCTTGCATTGTATTGCATTCATGGAGAAAAATCCTTCATTCCTAGATTGGTCCATGGTTGTGAGACTCTTGTTTTGAGAGCAATTTCAAAAACCCCATCTGGATAGAAGGAAACAATTCAAATCATGCAGGCAAACAGGATGAATAATCTCATATTCAGTCTTGTGTGTATCTGGTGAAGAAGGACTATGTTGAAGTGTATGGTGAATTAACAAGGCCAAATTTACCACATACAATTACTACTACTCTTATTGAAAGAGAAGGAACTAACACTATTAGCTCAGATTCTAAAGTTCCTTCTGATGAGCTTGCTGAAGAGGAAAGAATCCTCATGAGGCGGTTAGCCCTTATTCGGCAAAAGAAGAGAGAAAAATATCTTAAAAAGAAAAAAACATGAGAAAAATATGATGATAAGTTTAGAAGAAGATATTTAAGTCATCAAGCTGCAAAAAGTGTTGAGAGGTATCGTAGAGACCAGGAGACTCCAAATACCCACAAAGGTTTAGGTCCTCAAGCCTTTAGAGATAAAGGGAAAAATAAACTTTCTAAAAATGAATTTGAGGAACCAAAAACTCATAAAATCTCGAGTGAACAAATGTCTAAGCTAGACATTGACCTTGAAATATCAAGAAGGGAGAAATAAATTATGGAAAAGATGCTGGAAAAGGAAGAAGATGAAGCTTCTACCTTGGAGATGAAGAAAAAGATTAACTTTTTGCAATCTTCTAAATATTCTTATCCTGGAGGTGAAAATACTACATCTCCAAAAGCCAAGACTGCTTCTTTCTAGGAGGACAAAAAATTTCAAAGGAGGCCATTACATCCAGAAAGGTACATGCAATTCACATTTATTGGCATTCATGGTTATCCTAATGTAGTACCTAATGATATTGGAGAAAAACTCCCTAATTTTTTAGGAAACAATGTTATTTCCTGTGAAGTTCATCTAAGAAAATTAATAGATATCATAGATGATTTAAAAATTAATCATGAAGATGTCCATATGAAGCTATTTGTTCAATCCCTAGTAGAAGATGCTACATAATGGTTTAGAAGATTGTCTAATAGTTTTGTAGCATCTATGGAAGAATTAATAGATTTGTTTAGAGACCACTATGGTGACAAAACCAATGAAGGTTTCTTGCTAAATGAATTTAATAACATAAAGAATAATTTTAATGAAGAGGTTACTAAATTCAACACAATATTTCAAAGAGCCATGCACAAGCTCTTTCAAAAAATCAAACTAGATGAAAAGGTATGTCTGGCTACATACCTAAATGCTTTTGATTCAAAAATGGGTTATGCTCTTAGAGATAAAAATACTATAAGTCTTGCAGATGCATATATAATAGCAATAAACATAGAGATGAATATATGGGTATCAGGGAAAATGGGTAGAAGAGACGATGCTCGCTTTAGTAGGAGCAAAGAACCTGAATATAAAGAGTACAAGGCTCCACAAAATAACAGACCATCCTATAAAAATAACTATAACCCACAAAATAGGATGCAGAATAATCCTTATGGTACTCAGTTGAAGGATGAAAATCCTATTGCTCCACCAAGAAAAGATAAACCAGAAAATAGGACCCCTGACCGTCTACATAAAAATGTTGTGAATATGTGTAGTGACACTTACTGGTGTGAGGCTTGTGAAGCCTCACACAACCCTTATTTTTGTGTTCTAGCCTTGGATATAGGTGCTAATGAAGAGAAATAAGTTGAATAAGATGATCTATGTGATCACAATAGATGTAATATGACTAATGCCTATGCATTCTCTGATATAGATTCTGAAGAAGAAGTTGAGAACCATGACATGTACGGTTCACAAGGAAGAATGGAAGTATATCACCAACAAGTCCTATCTGATAGTGATGAAGAGGAGGTTGATGATATAATATGCTATGCACATAATAGCCAAGGATCTACCACCATAAGGAAACCCTCTAATGAAGAAAAGGATAGAATCACTACTGATCTAGTAAACAAAGAAATAAATAACTACCACTTGAGAAATAAAGTTGTGGGTAATGTGGGTAGTCAGCCAACATGCATCTTCATCAAAGAAAATAAGACATATTCTGAGTATATACCAAAAACAGATGGACTTGGGGAAAATGTGAATAAATCTAAGGTCAAAATTGTAAACAAAGCTAGTGATCCAAAAGATGTACATGAAGGAAAAATTAAAGTACTAGAAGAAAGTGCTTCCTTTTCCAAAGTTGAAAATAAGAAATCCAAGAAGGAAGAGCCCACTTTGAACATTCAAATAGAGGAAGATAATATCATTATAGAAAAACCAAAACCCTCTGATGTGAAATATAATCTAGTTGATATGGGCCAATGTTTATCTCAGATGAATGTCAAGGTCCCATTCATAGAAATGATGAGGATAAAATAACACAAAGAAAAAGTCCTTTCAGTATTAAACAATGCATCACCAGTAAAACCTCAAAAACTAGAATATGTTGAAAATAAATTAAACAATAAGGGAAAGGAGCCTGAGGGAATGATTTTTGAGATCCCTTAGATTTATCTAAACATAAATAGTTCTGTAGGGGTTGTTGACCCATTTTTCCTCACATTGGTGATTAATGGTAAGATGCTCAAAAACTACATGATAGATTCAGGAGCATCTAATACTATCATGGATGTAGAAGTCATGAGATCCATGGGATTACAAGTAGATACTCCTCATGGGAGGTGTCAAGCAATGGATTCAAGAGAAATCCCTATTGTTGGTACCATTGAGGCCTTACCTTACAAGTTAGCCATATGCCCTGATACAGTATTGACAATGAGTGTACTGGTGGTTGATATCCCACCACATTATGGCATTTTTCTATCTAAAAAATGGAGTGCCTCAATGGGTGGTAATATTTAGTGTGACTTATCTTATGCCACTTTTAGTATTTTTGGGAATAATGTAAAGGTGTCCAGAGAAGGTAGGAAACCTCATATGATTGAGTTGCATGAAGATACTAATATTAACTATTGTGTTGATATTGATATGGAGAATTTTAGAATAAAAAAGAGTGCTCATCAATGTAAAAAGGTTGATCCTTTAGTGAAGGAGTTAACTACAAAGAATAATGGTTTATGGTAGATGTATTTTGATGGAACATGTTCTAAAGAAGGATTAGGAGCTGGATTTTTATTTATCTCTCCATCAATTACAATATTTAAATATTCTTTCATGTCATCATTCCAATGTACAAACAATACAACAGAATATGAAGCTTTTTTTCTAGGGCTAGATGTTGTTGCTAAACATGGAATAAAATGTGTGAAAGTTTATGGTGACTCAAAATTAGTAGTAGCCCAAGTTAGGTCCAAATATGCGGTGAAAAATGATAGACTGAAAATGTATAAGCATGCTATTTGGGACAAAATTGAATCTTTTGATGCCTTCAATATAAATTGGATAGAAAGGTCTAAAAATATTATGGCAGATTTCTTACCTAATGTTGCTTTAAAAACTAATGATTTGACCTTAAATAGGGTATCAATAGTTGAGATTAAAAAAATACCAGTTGTCACTAAAAATTTTTACAACTGGAAAGTATCTGAAGATGACAAAGACATCCTTAGATTTATCCAATGCCTAGACCATTATGAAGACCATCACATAGATTGCAATGCCTTACTTGAGGTCATTGATGGCAAGGATTATGTTTTGGGGGATGAGGTTTTCCAACTAAGTTCTAATCAAATTCCCAAGGGATTGGTAGAACTAGAAGAATTGTTTAGTGATTAGAGTGAACATTCATCAAGAACAAGCAATGCTAAAATTGAGTATTTGGAGGAGATAAATTTAGGATATGAGACCACTCCTTAGATAGTATATATTGGAAAAGGATTAGATTACATTATAAGAACAAATTTGATAAAATTACTAAGAAAACTGCTCAGGCTTAGATTTGTCACCCTAAATCAGGCATTAGGGCTTCATGACAATTCCATCTGATAATGGAGACTTCCTCTAACTATGGGTAAACTATGGATGAGGAAGAGTCTCTGGATTCTAGGTCGGTTCCTATTGAATTTGGGTATCAATTTTATACTATCTTCTTCTTCTTTTTTGAAAAAGGGAAAGGGAGAAACTTGAACTAAAATTGCATGAATAAAAATTGAAAAGGTGATACACCAAATAGATTCAAATCTTTCAAAGCTTCAAACTGACACTCACTTAACATACCATAATGATCTCTGCAATACCACTCACTATCCAATACATAGGCTAATTAGAAGGTCACTACTAGGGTTTAACCACAAATAGCAATCCTACTATCAACAACATGCATATTCTGCAAAAGGATGATATTCTAGAATCTAGAATAGGGAATGATACAATCCACTAATCAATACTACAGATGTACTACACTTGAATTGCAAAAAATTGAATAGGATTTTGAAAAAATGATCACAACCAGATGTATGAAAAAGTGGAGTAACTATATTCTTCTCAAAATCTATATGCAGTTACATGTGTAAATTTTAGAATAATTGCAAGGAATACAAGCATCATCTTGCACAAAATTGAAATCACAAGCATGAACTAACAGTGTGATGCAATGGAGGCAGGTGGGTACACCCAAAATGAAGGAATTTGCCCAAATACAACCTTCTTCCCTACAATCGCTGTAAGGATATAAGTGAATGCTCTAAAAGATCACCAATATCTGATGTCCAAGGTGTCCTATAGGTCAAACTCACCACCAACTTGTTGGGTCTCAATCCCTAAGATCCCAAGCACAAAGAAGACAACTATTCAGTAGTTGCTCCTAGGACACCCAAAAGAGCAATTTTTGGTTAATGTGACAAATTGAGGAAATGTTGCTGAGAAATGAAACTAGGCATGGATATTTCCTATTTGGGTCCAAACTAAGATTTTCCCACTAGTTTCAAGATTCTATCACATGTTTTTCAAGTACATGCTTCATAAAAACCCAAAACTGCTAGTAGCCCTGGCTGAGAGGTTTTCGGGATTTAACCTTTTTTTTTCCAATTGAATAGCCCATGAAAACACTAGTTCCAAAAACCCCTTGGACACTTAATAAATCCCTAAAGTTTAGAGGTCTGGGTGTTTGAAGAATCTGCCAAACTACTACAAAGTTTGTTTTGCAAAAAGCCACAATTAGGCCAATTTAACAAAGGAAGTACCCTTTAAAATTATCATAGAGCCTCCAAAAAACTTTAATTTGATGGGGAATGATAAAAAATTCTTAAATCTAGATTTTGGTGCCTGGGCTCAAAGTTTAAGGCAGTCAAATTACTACTGTCCTCACTAAACTGGGGGTCACACATGGAGATGTGCCCCTAGGGCATCATGTTTATCCCTCCAACCTGAATATTTTTGTACCAAACCAAAATAAAATAAAATATCATCATTAATACAAGGATTCCACCAAAGGGTTTTAATTTCCCATGTTGGAATCTTCAGATATGAACAAATTTGTCTCGAAACCCTTGATTGGAGGCAAAACCACAGGCTGTAGCAGTAAATCTGCAATAACTTTTGACTCACAACGAATTAGAACCTCAAACCAAAATTATCTGAAAGGTTTTTGTTCAAGATTTCTTCTCCAATTGGTTTCATATCTCCATCATTCTGTACAAATCCGTACAAGCCAAAAAATAGTCAAAATTGCAGGAAAATGAGTGATTTTTATTGATTCAAAAGTGCCAAATACATCATGATGCCTTCTACCCACCTGTAAGGGCATAAGAAGGCCTCCCACAATGTTTTACAACCAATTTTCAAACTAATTAGCCATTGGGGGGCTTAGTTACAATGATTATGCAAAGTTGTCAAGTTGCATTTTGACAACTTTGACAACTTTTGCAAAATGTTGCAAAATGAAGTGTATATGACGAAAAGTGATCCAAAATGGATCATAATGGTCTAAAAACATGAAATAAAGACAAAAAAACTAAAACCTAAGAGTTTTTACAATCCTGTGACCCTTAGTTGACCAAGGGCTTATAATGCCTAATCTTGGTACTGGAGTCTCACAGTTGGATTCTAAGGGAAACTCTTTATTCCTAAACAACCTATGTGCTATTAGGACCTTTTTGATGATCCTTAAATTCTTTTTGTGTCCTTCTAATGCTCAGTTGATGTAGAAGGTGCTCCTGCACCATATTTGACAACTTGACAACTTTGCATAATGTTGCAAAATGAAGTGTAAATGACCAAAAGTGATCCAAAATAGATCATAATGGTCTAAAAACGTGAAATAAAGACAAAAAAACTAAAACCTAAGAGTTTTTCCAATCCTTTGACCCTCAGTTGACCAAGGGCTTATACTTCCTAATCTTGGTACTGGAGTCTCACAGTTGGATTCTAAGGGAAACTCTTTATTCCTAAACAACCTATGTGCTATAAGGACCTTGTTGATGATCCTTACATGCTTGTTGTGTCCTTATGATGCTCAGTTGATGTAGAAGGTGCTCCTGCACCACAGTGGTTACAAAATCATAAACAGATAGCTTATAGGAATAATAAATTCACTAAAGCTCTCCTCTTCACAATCTTTACCCCCCTTTAACATGAAGCTCCAGGATCTACTAAATAGCCAACATGGCTTATTTCAAAAAAAAATTCCCCCAAAAAACCCACCACAATAGCAAGATACTAAACTATGTGGCTTAACAAATCCCCTAAATCTAGCCTTAAGTCTAGCACCCCTAATGTTGATAAATAAAATATATATCATTATTAACTTTATCAACCTTATTCAAATACATGAAATTTGAATTCTAAAAACCCTAAACTTGAAACATAACTCAAAAGGGATATAACCCCTAGCAGCTTGGCATCATAGCTAATCATAACTCTGCCAACACCATACTATAGCACTGGATGTAACTGTAGTTTGTTTGATCACCACAGTTTGCTGTCAACATGACCATCTCCATGGAAAAGATAGTTGTTATACTTCATGGCACCACTAGTACCATCATGGCATTGTGGAGGAGATGTTGATACACTGTCAACTGACATAGAATTTACTTCACTTGTCAGCGGACTCCAATCTTGGGTAAAACATAATTCATTTTCTCATTGATTTCATTTTGCATCTTAGGGTTTTATTTTGTGGTGCCACCATGTTGAATCTAAACACTGATCTTCTGCAATAAAATCTACCTCCACTCTGTGAAGAAACTTCAAGATTCTTGAGCTTAATGAGGAAGAGAGATGTAGTTTCTAACTCGCCATAACACATGGCATCTTTTGTTGTTTCTTCTCTTTGAAATACCGTGGCTTTTGGTTTTCTATTTGCTTGAACATGGGTTATACAGTGGGTTAACTTCAGCTTAGAATGTTGGAACAATCTTAGAGATGAAGCATTTTGAAGCCATGACAAATGGCACTGCAACCATGCTTGTAACTTGGGATTTTGGATTTGATGTTTGGTCAAACCACCACTGCAAGCTTGGAATGAATCTAAGCTATGGTTGAGATGGAGAGATACCCAAGAGTTTTGGCTTTGGACTGGGATGTCTCTTCCATAGCTTCAAACTCATCCCTAGTTTGCAATGCAACATGGAGTTGGGAGAAAATACCGTGGCCACCACTGTTTGTTCTTTGGCTTTGACAGTGGTTAACTCTAGCTTGATAGACCACCACTGCTTGATCTCTAAAATTTTTGAATGCCCTCATGGCATGTGGTCACCATCGCTTGTCTTTAAGGAACTTGAACTTCTTTAGATAAGTGATCTTTTCATATTTGTTCACTGCAGTCTTTCACACTTCTTGTTATGTTGTTATAGGAATGTTGATAATAATGGGGTCTTTTTGTTTCTTTGTTTGCTGTCGACTCTACCCTTATAATCATGACTTAGGCTTTCCTTGATGTCGACTATAGTTAAAACACCCACATGCCTTTTGAGCTGGTCTTTAAGATGCACTTGCAGTTCTTTGTCTTGATGTTTGTCTGGACTTGTAATAAAACATGGGTTTTATGACTGCTCTATTAAATTCAATTTTAAAAAAACACTCCTTTTTCTGTCTTTGAATACAACATTATAAGCATAAAACATGCTTCATTGTTTAGGCTGAATATTCTTACTCTGTTTTGTCTGAAAAACAACAAGAAAAATCTCTCTTTCCAGTATGCTTGTAAAACAAAATATTGACTTTCACTTGGTAAAAATATGAGCAGAAAATGAAACTATAGCATGTTTACATTTATAAAAATGTTAGTGCTATTAGTGTAAAAACACACTGTTTCTTTTAAATGCATAAAAGATTTTTTACCCATGGGGTTCGAGCACGGGCTTGTGATTCCCATGGGTCATACTCACACTAAAAAACCCTAACTAGCATAGATGTTTTATTATCATGAATGTAAAACCTTGCATTTAATCATGAACATTATCTCTCAAAACAACAACATAAGATGTATATTTAAACACCCTGTATATAGATATCTCTTGAAAATTCATCTGAAGGCATGAAACTGCATCTTTTCAAAATTAGCATCTTATGAATTTTTTGGATGGGTAATTACTGATATTCTATTCATAATGTCTGTCTTCTATGCTTTTTAACACCATTATGAAAGTATAAAACATGTTGATACTGAAACCTTTGATCTCTATTCTGTACTTGTAGCTTTCTCATTTCTCGTCATGCATGTTTCACTTTGCAGATTCAACTTTTTAAACAAACATAATAGTATCCTTTCATATCATAGAAAATATGCTCAATCCTTAGGCATGCGGTTTTCAATCTTGATCCTCAAAGGTGAACTTTCAACTATTGTATGAAGAAATGAAGATGTACTTACTGTTACAACATCTCTTAAAATCTCTTATTTGTATGAAGATAATGAACTTCAGATTCTCTCAATTCTGCATTTCTCCAATTTATCATAAATCTTTCTTTGCTCATGTGCCTCCTGTATCATCTTTTGGACTCTTTCATGTATTTTCATCTTTGTCTGTATTCAATATGTGATCAACAACTCTCTAAAATGTAAACCATCTTTCTTTCTTTTAATGACTTATGTGAAGTTCGAGCACGGGCTCATGACATCCATTGCATTTCCTTTTTGCTTCCTACACTTGGTTATACATACCTACTCATTTACACACAAAACACCACTCAATTTATTAGATCATCAGATAAAATGAATCAATTAACATTTGTGAGTGAATGTATGCTGAGATGGCATTCACTCATGAATGTTGGTTGATTTGTTTGGCATTTTTTGAACTAGTAGGTTGATCAAATTTTGAAAAAAGGTTTCTCAGATGTAAATGCTAAGTCCCTTTTATTCAGATATCTGATTATAGAGAAAAGAATAACATTCATGATAGTGATCATAAATAGCAAAAGGTTTCATGTTTAGAACAAGTCCCTTTAATACTATTTTTCAGATACTATGGATGAATGTTTTCTTATTACATTGATTTCATCATATTGATATGTAGCATTAGAAGAATTGATTGTATGTTGTTTGTGTTCCATGTATGGCTTAGATCCAACTAGATCTAACACCCCTCTTTTTCTCATGATGTAGGTTGAATGGACTAAAAGACCTAAATGCAGATGGAGACATGGACTATGAAGACCTAGAAGCTGATAGTCAACCAGCAAGCAACCAACCACAAGACAATGCATGGGACCCCTACTCCATACTTTCTATCATGCTTTCTATTTTGCAATGTACTATTTATTTGACATGAAAAGGAAGATGAAATGACACTTGTACATTACATTCAGTTTGAATGCACAATGTAATTGATCAATTATAAATTGGAAATTCTGGAATGTGATCAGCTCTTAGAGTACAAATGATAACTTTTGACAATGAATGTAATGACAAAATATTGATTAATAATATCTGAAGGATAGTATTATTTGGACTTTTCTAAAAATGCAAGTTTTTCCTATTTGTGGTTATTTTGATGCACGCTGTAAATTAGGGTAACAATTTTGGCGACTTCTGCTAGATGTCTGCCTACTAGACATGAACTTAGACCTTTATCCTTAGGGAAACAAAGTTAAGAAACTAGAAACCATGAATGCAACCGTTATTGAAATGAAAATTCAACTATTCTAAACTTATGCAACCTAAAGACCTATGTGCTTGGACAACACTTATTGAAAATGAAAATCTAGACTAAAACCTAACCCTCAAAGAAAAGCTTGAGGTTCATTCCATTAACTAGAATTTTTAGAACTTCTCCATCAGTTGCAGACAGCTGATAGGCATTGTTTTCTTTATAGGCTATAATAACAAAAGGGCCTGACCAAAAGTTATCAAATTTATTGTGCTACCCTAGCCTACTCTTTAGTTTATCCCACTTAAGTACTAGATCACCTTCTTTGTACTCCTTAGATGTAGTCCTCTTGTCAAAAGACCTTTTAGTTTGAGCTTGCATCAATTCCATAGTTTCAAATGCTTTTTTTCTTTCTTCCTCAAGCTGTAATAAACTAGCATACCTCAAGGAAAGGGGATCTCCCTCTTCAAAAAGTAGCATTTGATCAGCTAGTTGCAATGCTGGAAATTATGTAGACATGGGCAATCTGGCCTCTTTGCCGTAAACCAGGACATAGGGTGAATTCCCAATAACCTTCTTAGGCATAATTCTATCTAGCCACAAGGTTGTCTTCAACTTAGAGTGCCAATCTCTCTTGTTTCCTTGCAAAGTCTTCTTGATAATCCTAATTAGGTTTTTATTTGTAGAATCTGCAAGACCATTACTCTATGGATAGTAATTAAAAGAAGTATTTAAATAAAAACCATTCCTGATAGCCCATTCTGTTATAGATGATCCAACAAAAGCTAAGGCATTGTCTGATACTATTGGCTAAGGAACTCCAAACCTTGTAATGATATCATCATAGAAACTCAGAACAACATTTCCAGAAGATTCCTTTAGTACAATGGCCTTTGTCCACCTAGTAAAATAATCTATGGTAGTCAAGATCCACTTATGCCTTGCACTATAATTAGGGTTTATTGGGCCTATAAAGTCCACTCCCCACTTGTTGAATGGCTGATCAACAATGACTGGTTTCAATGGCAATGCTGCCAACCTTTGTTTACTTGCAAACATAGCACAATTTTGGCATCTTCTTACCCATGAATGAGCATCTTTGAATAAATCTAGCCTATAATAGCGAACTCTTAAAATTTTCCATGTTGTATTTTTGGGGCTAAAATGCCCTCCACAAGATCCATCATGAAATTCAGATAGAATCTTGTTCTGATCAACATAATCTATACATTTAAGAAGCATACCAGCAAGATATTTTCTATACATAATGTTATCAATAAGCACGTAAGGAATAGATTGAAGCCTATAGTACCTTCTCTTGGCTCTATCAAGATGCAGTGGATATTGACCAGTATGAAGAAATCTGGTCATATCTGATAACCAGGATGTTGAATCATTAATAAGTACAGAATTACCTTGGGGAAAGATGGATTCTTTAGTGGTTTTAACTTGATCTTCTCCTTCTGCCATCTAAGCACATGAGGATTTTCCTATAACCAGCTTGGTAACATGAATTTGTACATCATACTCCATGACTTTAGCTATCCACCCTGCCCTTTTCTCACTAACATCCTTGTTTAATAAAAACTCTTTAATGCTAGGGTGTGCAATCATTAAATGTATTTTGTTCCTAGCAACCAGATTCTTAAACTTCTTTAAGGATTTTATAACACCTAGAACATTTTTTTCTACAAAGCTATATTTTTCCTCATAATCATTCATACCTTTGCTAAAGAAAGTGACTGGTTGCTCCTGTCCTTCCTCATTCTTTTGCACCAGCATTGCTGAAATAGTGTCAACACCACCATAAGCATATAAAAGAAAATCCTTAGAGAAATCAAGATTAGCCAAAGTAGGAGCTGAAGATAAGGCATGCTAATTTGTTCAAAACTCTCCTTTCCTTCAGCAATCCAGCTGAAAGGCACATCCTTTTTTAACATAGAGGTCAAAGATTTCAATAAATTTGCAATATTAGGAATAAAGCGCCTAACAATATTTATTCTTCCAATAAAAATTTGCAATCCTTTCATATGTTTTGGCAGTGATAAATCAAGAATTGCTTGAATCCTCTTAGGATTAATAGTTGCACCCTCTTTAGACACTTGATATCCCAAAAATTTTCCTTCATGTACTACAAAAATAAACTTCCTTGGATTAAGAGAGGTTCCAAACTCTCTACATCTCTGCAAATTTGTTTCAAATGGTCAATGTGTTGGTCTACAATTTTTCTGTAAATGGTAACATCATCTAGATATACTAGAACAAAATTATACATTATGTTTTTGAAAGCCATGTCCATTTATTTTTGGAAAGTGGCCCCTACATTTAACAACCCAAATGACATCCTTCGGTAAGCCATTATACCCCACTTGGTGGTAAAGACTGTTTTGAATTGATCAGATTCTTTAACTAAAATCTGGTTATAACCAGAATATCCATCTAAGAGTGAGAATATTTTAGAACCTGAAACACATTGAAGGATCTGTTCCATGGAAGGGAGAGGATGCCTATCTTTTAGAGATTCCCTATTAAGGTCTCTAAAATCTACACAGAGTCTTATCTCTCCATTTTTATTCCTTACTGGAACTAAGTTAGAAACCCATGATGTATGCTTTATTGGCAATATTATGCCTCCATCCAAGATTTTTCTTAGTTCTTTTAGCATTAAAGGCTCCAACTTAGGATTGATAGGCCTTTGCCTTTGCCTCATTGGTCTTGCATTTGGTTTTGAATCTATGGTGTGTTGAGTTAATTGAGGATCAAATCCTTTTAAATTAGTATAATCCCATGCAAATACATCATTATATTTTCTAAATAACTCAATAAGCATTTTCTTTTCTTCAAGGGAATTGTGTTAGTAATAACTGAGAAGGGGGGGGGGTGATTCAGTGGCCTCAAAAATTTATCCTTTAAACTTTAATCCACTAATCAATACACCTTAGATTATTAAGTCCCTACAAGATGTATGCCTTTGAAATACTTGAAATAATTAACTGTCTGTCAGTTTACCTTGTCTATCCTTATTCTCCTTGATTACTGATAAGCAGTAAAACTTATTTACTGAAGCTTAGTAAATATGCAAAGTAAACCAATCAATCCAGAAATGTATATGTGAAATGTCAAACAATAAAGTAATAAACCATACACACATAGCACATGGATTTTAACATGGAAACCCTATTAAGGGAAAAAACCACTGGGAACTGTACCCCAAATTTTCACTCTTCTGAAGTGAGCCCTGTTAGGAGCCAACCTTGTTAAAGGTTACAAACACATGGTTAAGTGTGACCTTGTTAGAGGATTTTTATACATAGGTCATCACTTAGTATTTGGCATCTACACTACCATCCTTGAATCAGCCTTTAGACTGTCAATAGGCTTTATGCTAATCTTACTACCATCCTTGAATCAGCCTCCTTCTTAGACTGTCAATAGGCTTTAGGTAAGACCAATTCTACTATCATGAATCAACCTTTTTGGTAATCTATTAGGATATATCTCAATTCTAGAAGATGATTAAGTCATGCTTTGTTAAGAGATGTAATGCTTCAATGGTTAAACTGAAACACAATGACCTGTTTCTAATGCAACTTTGAATTGCTGATATTTAGATCTATTTATGTACAATAACTCTTTGATGAATGTATCAATTCAATTCCTTTGTACTTCACACTTTCTTCTTTGTAATGTTGCACTTCACTATTCGTCAGTGTCTATAAAATTCTTTATCTCTCCCTTAGCTTGATTGATCAGGACTGTATGCAGTTTATCCTTCACTAGTTTCTCTTCAGCATCTTATTTTAATTCACTCCCTCGTGTATATGATTTCTTGTGGAAATGAATTATGCTTGTCTCTTATATAGACACAATAAATTTCTTTATTTCTGATTCTTGATTCTTGATTCTTGGCATGAAAAACAATCCAACCAATTTGATTTATGGCTTTAAGTCCTGATTGATCTCATAGTTATATTCTTTCCAACTGTATAAATCAATTTCTTAACTATGGTTGAATAAAACAAATAAAACAATCAGTTAAGTCTATCCTTAAGCTCTGCCAGCTAGATATTTTATCATTTTCTAATCTCTCTGTTATGTTGGTCAATTCTTCAGTACGTTGTCGGTGACAACTGCTAGTTCCGTCAGTGTAACTTCAGTTAGCTTTGGGATCTCCATTCATCAGGCATCATTGGAGCTTTCTCGTTGGGCAACTCTATTTTTAGCTCATCGAGCATCCTGTGATTCTTCTTCATCAGGCAATACTGTCTTCTACTTGTCGGGAATCACTGTGACTTTATCTCTATCTTTACCAATGATGTGCACTCCATCAGTGTGGTCTGTCACTTAGTGAATACTTTGAATTTTTTGCATTATTGAAAGAATAAACTTTTTTCCATTGATTCTCTAAAGTCTTTGGCATTATGTATATGAACCTATGGATGATATCAAGTTGACATCAATGACAATACAAACCACTAACCGGTTTAATGTTTTGCATCATGTTCAACTTAAAATTATCAAACATTCAATCAGTTACATGTCATCAAATTGATGTTACCAACCTTCAAGCACTTGTCTCTGAATATTTCCACCTCTTCATAGTGATCCTCTTTGATCAGCAGGCTGGTTTTATTCTTTCTGAATTGACCATCAGAATTAAAAACTGATTCCAAGATTACTAATCCCCTTGGAAGTTTATTAGTTTTCAACTGAATGATTTGATTTTCTATTTGCTAATTGGACTAATCATTTTTAGGAGCTGAAAAGTCTTTTGTTTCTGTCATAAAACTCAAGATATGTTCATCTATTTTAAACACCTACCAATTAATATCATTGTCTGGGATAGATGGCCTTACAATAATTTTAATGTGTGACTGATCTAAAATCAGTCCTTTATTTTCTATAATTGAAGCATGTGCACCAATACTAGCCGATCTATCAGCATGCATATTTTTCCTTCGAGGTATGGAAATGACATTAAAGGCATCAAAATCCTTCAAACTATCAAACACTCTTGACTTATATAGCTTTAAGAGATCATTTTGAATAGCATTAATACCTCTCACCTATCTCACTATCAACTCACTATCTCCAAATGCCCTTAAACATTTGATTCCCCTTTTCCTAGCCCACTCCAAGCCCTAGATCAAGCTCTCATATTCTGCTATATTGTTAGAACATGGAAAAGATAACTTATAAGAAGCATAAAATTTATCACCATGAGGTGAAACCAACATAACTCCTGCACCAATACCATCTTTTTTCTTAGATCCATCAAAATATAAATCCCATAGCTGGTTAGATAATTCAGATTCAGGACATTGATCTTTAATCAAATTAGGCACAACTAAATCACATTCTAACATTACATAATTACCAAAACCAGCATAAAACACATCAATATCTTGATCACACAACTTGCATTTATGGGGCTATGATTATAAGGCTCTATATGGTCTTTGGCCCATAACTCTGACTTTATGGTCACCTTAGCACCATATCTAGTTCTGAAATATAGGTGAGACCAATCTGATGAGAAATATCTATCTATCTTGGCTGTGAAGTCTCTTGATAAACACAAAGCAAAGTAAGTTGGTAGATTTATGAAAAAAATATCCTGGGAAATGGAGAAGTTTGGACATGAGTGCAAGGTTAAACTTTCATTTTTAACAACCCCTACGGTTTTAACTAAAGAACCATCAAGCTAAACAACTCCTTTCTCAAGAGGTTCATACTTTAAATTCAATAAATCAGCTATGCTCTTTGGCATGACAGTGCTGGTTGCACCACTATCTACCATGCAATTATGCACTAATTTGTTTCCAATAATTAAAGAGACATAGAAAGGAGGAGGCTTAACATTTGCATATTTCTTACCTTCCTTTTCTATCATCTTCTACATATTTGTTGGCTTTCTTTCAATTGGTATTGCTGATTTCTTTAAATATGCAGTCTTTTTGCTCACTTGTACTACTGGCTATTGCACCTTACTAATCTTATTTTCTCCTTTAATCACTTCATCATGCACCATTGAAGGCTCTGAATTGGCCATGACCACTTTTGGAGGATGTTGTCCAGCTAGATGTGGAATTGTTGTTTCTTTAAACAACTCTTCTTTCAACAAATTAGTTTGTCCTGAAATAGCTAATGAATCCCACATAGAAATTGAAACACTCATCTTCTTCATATTATCAACAATGTTATAAGGACCAACAAACTATACCTTTTGAGGTGACTTACTAATGCTCTAATCTGCCTATTTTTGATACTGTGTTTCTCTGTTTGCATGAGTAGAGGCCCCCTTTAGGATTGAAACTGGTGGAATGGTTGATGATTGATTTGTAGCAGAAATTATAGGAGCTGGCTGCTCTGATTCTATAGCTCTCTTCTTGGCTCTTGTCTTTGCTGATATGGATGAATCACCATTCACTCCAGAGAACTCTTCCTCTTGCCAATTGAGGAATGTAGTGTCAAGAGAAATTGTATCAGAGTGTTGTTGAGCCTCTTCAGTAGATACAGTAGATTGTGAATCCATTACACTTTGAACCATTAAGGCTTGATTGAGCACTCCATTAGTACACTTAGAATGATTGTTGGGTTCATTGTAGGGATAGCACCATTCATAATCCATAGAAAGGTTATTTTGGCTAGGAACAATATCCCTAACAACATTAAGGGGTGTTGGATTGTAAGGTCTATAAGGCCTTTGGTTTCAATTTTGCCTATTGGGATTGCTATTTCCCTGATATTGCAGCTTGATGCCTTGATAAATGGGTTGATTAGGCTGCTGAGATGAAGAAATAGCAAATTAAATCTGAGTATGGGCTATTGGATGGCTTTGCTACCTTTTCAGGTTTACTAGTTCATTCCCAAAATTTTGCAGCAAGCTCTCAATCTTTTGCTGACTATTTTTTATGCTTTGCAATTCACTGGGAGGAACAATAGGCATTATTTCTTCACTTTTATAAGATGGAAATGAGGCCAAAGGTGGAACAACTAATGGCATATTGGATTGGCTGTTAGGAAAATAAGGCATGGGTGGCCTAGGAGCTATCTTTTCTGCCTGAATGAGACTATTCTCTGCCCTTATTGCAACATCAAAAGCTTGAGGTAAAGAATTCCCTCCCATTGACTGGATCATTACTGAAATATCACTATTTAGGATTTTAAGAAAGTACAAAAAAACATATTTAGTAGAGGGTCTTACCGTGGTAGGGATCCTATTCCAAGTCTTCTAAAATCTGAGATTAAAATCACTCAGTTCTTCTTGTGGAGCCCTTTTAATGGTAGTTAGTTTCTCTACCAAAGACAAATTGTCAGATTTATCCTCAAAAAACTTAGAAATCCTTTCCCCAAAAACATCCCAAGTAGAAATAGAATTTACTGGAAGATTTATGAACCAGTCAAGAGCTTTACCTTTTAGTGATGCAGCCAACAGCTTCATAGCCACATCTTCCTCCATGACGTGATGGACATTAAAAAGAGATACAATATCTCTAATGTGTTCAATAGCTATTACTTGACCTTCTCCGGTGAATGATGGAAAACCTTTCAATGAAGCCAAAGGTATATTGTTATGATTTGCAATCCAGAGAGGGCTACCTTGATCAAAAGGAACAAATGGCAGATTTCTTGCCATTCCTGCAGCTGATGGTACTTTTTTCTGAACAACAGATATAGAAGGAGGTTGGGTATACTAAACTACCTTCCTTTGGTAAGTCTTCAAATTTTGAGTAGTTGCTACAGTTCCACTTGTAGAGGCTCCAAAAATAGAATTATCTATAAATAAACTTTCAACACTTGGAAATTCAAATCCGGACAGGTTAGGAACACTTAGATCTTCAGGAAGACTAATTTCTTCAATAATAACCTCAAGTTCTTCTAAATTTGCAGCTTGATTTTCAAAAATGGGGTTATCAAATGATGAGAAATTTGAATTTAATATAGTACCTCTTGGATCTTGTGATGTTTTTTTACCTCTTGATGATCTTCCTCCTCTTCTTCTTGACTATAATTATGAATACACAAATCCTTCCTTGTTTGATCTTGTTGGAGTTCTACTCATTAAAATCCACACTAAAGAGCTGTAACAACCACAGAGCTAGTAACTTAGAACTAAGAAGCAGTTTGTTGTCCCACCGGGCGTGCTAAAAATGGTTCAGGCTTAGAATTGTCACCCTAAATCAGGCATTAGGGCTTCATGACAATTCCATCTGACAATGGAAACTTCCTCTAGCTATGGGTAAACTATGGATGAGGAAGAGTCTCCAGATTCTAGGTCGGTTCCCATTGAATTTGGGTATCAATTTTATACTATCTTCTCCTATTTTTTTGAAAAAGGCAAAGGGAGAAACTTGAACTAAAATTGCATGAATAAAACTTGAAAAGGTGATACACTAAATAGATTCAGATCTTTCAAAGCTTCAAATTGACACTCACTTAACATACCCTAATGATCTCTACAATATCACTCACTATCCAATACATAGGCTAATTAGAAGGTCACTACTAGGGTTTAACCACAAATAGCAATCCTACTATCAACAACATGCATATTCTGTAAAAGGCTTATATTTTGGAATCTAGAATAGGGAATGATACAATCTACTAATCCATACTATAGATGTACTACACTTGAATTGTAGAAAATTGAATAGGATTTTGAACAAATGATCACAACCAGATGTATGAAAAAATGGAGCAACTATATTCTTCTCAAAATCTATATGTAGTTACATGTGTAAATTTCAGAATAATTGTAAGGAATACAAGCATCCTCTTGCACAAAATTGAAATCACAAGCATGAACTAACAGTGGTTAAAAAAGCATAAACAAATAGCTTATAGGAATAATAAATTCACTAAAGCTCTCCTCTTCACAATATTGGCCCCCCTTTAACATGAAGCTCCAGGATCTACTAAATAGCCAAGATGGCTTATTTCAAAAAAATTCCCCCCAAAAACCCACCACAATAGCAAGATACTAAACTATGTGGCTTAAAAAATCCTCTAAATCCAGCCTTAAGTCTAGCACCCCTAGTGTTGATAAATAAAATATATATCATTATTAACTTTATCAACCTTATTTGAATACATGACATTCAAATTCTAAAAACCCTAAACTTGAAACATAACTCAAAAGGGATATAACCCCTAGTAGCTCAGTATCATAGCTAATCATAACTCTTCCGACACCATACTATAGCACTGGATGTAACTGCAGTTTGTTTGATCACCACAGTTTGCTATCGACATGACAATCTCTATAAAAAAGATAGTTGCTATACTTTGTGGCACCACTAGTACCATCGTGGCATTGTGGAGGAGATGTTGATAGACTCACAACTGACATAGAATTTACTTCACTTGTCAATGAACTCCAGTCTTGGGTAAAACATAATGCATTTGTTCATCGGTTTCATTTTGCATCTTAGGGTTTTCTTTTGTGGCACCACCATGTTGACTCTGAACACTGATCTTCTACAATGAAATCCGCCTCCACTTTGTGAAGAAACTTCAGGATTCTTGAGCTTAATGAGGAAGAGATATGTAGTTTCTAACTTGCCATAACACATGGCATATTTTGATGTTTCTGCTCTTTGAAATACCATGGATTTTGGTTTTCTGTTTGCTTGAACTTGGGTTTTACAGTGGGTTAACTTCATCTTAAAATGTTGGAACAATCTTAGAGATGAAGTGTTTCGAAGCCATGACAAATGGTGTTGCATCCATGCTTGTAACTTGGGATTTTGGAGTTGATGTTTGATTGAACCACCACTACAAGCTTGGAATGAATCTAATCTATGGTTGAGATGGAGAGATACCCATGAGTTTTGGCTTTGGAATAGGGATGTCTCTTCCATAGCTTTAGACTCATCCCCAGTTCATAGTGTAACATGGAGTTGGGAGAAAATAGTGCGGCCACCACTGTTTGTTCTTTGGATTTGACAGTGGTTAACTCCAGCTTTATAGACCACCATCGCTTGATCTCTAAAAGTTTTGAATGCCCTCATGGCATGTGGTCACCATTGCTTGTCTTTAAGGAACTCAAACTTCTTCAGATAAGTGACCTTTTCATATTTGTTCACTACAGTCTTTCACACTTCTTGTTATGTTGTTATAGGAATATTGATAATAATGGGGTCTTTTTGTTTCTTTGTTTGCTGTCGACTCTACCCTTATAATCATGACTTAGGCTTTGCTTGATGTCGACTGTAGTTAAAACACCCACATGGATTTTGAGCTGGTCTTTAAAGATGCACTTGCAGTTCTCTGTCTTGATGTTTGTCTAGACTTGTAATAAAACATGGGTTTTATTGATGACATGTAATTGATTAAATGGTTGACTATATTAACTTGAAGATGCTGCAAGACATTAAATCAGTTAATGGTTTGTATTGTCATTGATGTCAACTTGATATCATCTGTATGGTCATGCCAAAGACTTTAGAGAATCAATAGAATAAAGGTTATGCTTTCAGCAATGCATAAAAGTCTAGTATTCACTAAGTGATAGACTACACTGATGGAGTGCACACCATTGGTAAAGATAGAGAAAAAGTCATAGTGATGCCCAATGAGTAGAAGACAATGTTGCTTGAAAAAGTAGAATCACATGATGCCCGATGAGCTAAAAATAGTGTTGCCTGACAAGCAATATCCAATGATTCCCGACGAACAGAGATCCTAAAGCTAACTAAAGAGACACTGATGGAACTAACAGTTGTCACTGACGACAAACTGCAAAATTGACCGACAGAAAAGAGAGATCAGAAAATGATAAAATATCTAGCTGGCAGAGATAAAGGATAGAATTAACTAGTTGTTTTATTTGTTTTATTGGACCATAGTTAAGTAAGTGATTTGTACAGTTGGAAAGAAGATAACTATGAGATAAATCAGGAGTTAAAGCCATAAATCAGTTTGGCTAGATTGTTTTTCACGCCAAGAATCAAGAATCAAGAATCAAGAATTAAGGAAAAACATGTCTATTTAAGAGACAAGCATAATTCATTCCAAGTGTGGTCTAGGAGAAATCAGATACATGGGGGAGTGAACTGATAGAATATGCTGAAGAGAAACTGATGAATGATTAACTTCATGTAGTCCTGATCAATCAAGTTGACGAAGAGCTAAAGAATTCTGTAGACACCAACGGACAGAAAAGCACAGCATCACAAAGCAGAAAAAGTTAAGTACAAAGGAATTGTATTGATACATTGATCAGAAAGATATTGTAAGTAAATAGATCTAAAAATATACAATTAAGTTGTATTAGAAATAGGTCATTTTGTTTCGGTTTAACCATTGAAGCATTAAGTCTCTTAACAAAGCAGGACTTAACAGTCTTTTGTAATTGAGGTATATCCTAAAAGATTACCAGAAGGTTGAATCATAAAAGTAGTACCGGTCTTACATAAATCCTATTGACAATCTAAGAAGGAGGCTGATTCAAGGATGGTAGTAAGATTTGAATAAAGCCTATTGACAATCATGAGACTGATTCAAGGATGGTAGCGTAGATGCCAGATACTCAGTGACAACCTATATATTGAAAATCCTCTAACAAGGTCACACTTAATAGTGTGTTTGTAACCTTTAACAGGGTTGGATCCTAACAGGGCTCAGTTCAAAAGAGTGAAAATTTTGGGTACCGGTCCCAGTGGTTTTTCCCTTATCAGGGTTTCCATGTTAAAATCCTTGTGTTATATGTGTGTGGTTTATTAGTTTAGTGTTTTACATTCTGCATATGCATTTATGGATTGACTGGTATACTCTACATATTTACTTAGTATTGGTAAATATAGTTTACTACTTATTGGTTATCAAGGAGAATAAGGATAGACAAGGTAAACTGATAGACAGTTATTTGTTTAAAGTAATTCAAGGCATGCATCTTGTTGGGACTTAGTAAATTGAGAAGTATTGTTTGGTGGATTAAAGTTTAAATTAGATAAATTTCTAAGGTCACTGATTCACCCCCCCCCCCCTCTCAGTTATTACTAACAATTGGTATCAGAGCTTGTGTGCTTAGAAGGAAGGTTTCAAGACCTAAGTGAAAGATCACAAGATGAACAGAGGAGAAGTGCCCAAGTTGAATAAGGACAACTTTGCTTCATGGCAAAGCAGGATAAAGCTTCACTTATCAGGTATTGGCAATGATATTACTCAATACATAGAAACTGAATATGTGTTTCCTATAGGACCATTGACAGTGGATCAATTGAGAGTAAAGCATGAACGTAACTGCATGGTTATAGAACTTTCAGCCTCACTCTCTGATGCTGAATTTGAGGATGTCAAAGATTGCAAAAATGCAAAGATGATGTGGGACAAGTTGAAACTTGTACATGGAGGTGATGCAAATGTTCTGAGAGCCAAGGTAGGAAGCCTTAGAGGAAATTTTGATGATCTTAGAATGAAAGAAGGTGAAAACATCACACAGTACAACACAAGAATAAAATAAGTAGTCAATGCTATACAAGGTGTTGGAGGTACACTTGAAGAGGAGACAGTGGTAATTAAAATCTTAAGAACCCTATTGCCCATATATGCTATTAGAGTCTTTTCTATTCAAGAAATGAGAGAAGTAGAAAATAATACAGTCACTCTTGATAGCCTGATTGGTAGACTAATTTCATTTGAGATGAACAATTTTGATAATAGTGTCTTACCAAGCTTAGAGTCTGCATTCAAGTCTACTATAAGAATAAACAAAACTAGTCAGAGACATTCATCTAGAAGAGATAGTGAAAGTGAAAGTGAAGAAGAAGATCTAGATGAAATTGAAGTACTCATGGCAAGAAGAATGCTCAGAGGCAAAGGTAAATACAAAGGTAAGTTACCACTTGTATGTTTTAATTGTAAAGAGATTGGACACTTTGCTGCTAGATGTCCCAAAAGAAAAGATGACAGAAGTGATAACAGATCTTTTGAGAAGA
>MU223592.1:970168-1000907 GCA_018584345.1 Thuja plicata
ACAATTGTATTTCATATTGTATTAGAAATAGTATAGTATGATAATATAGTATGTTGCCATCAATGCCAAAGGGAGAGATTGATGACATGTAACTGATTAAATGGTTGACTATATTAAGTTGAAGATGCTGCAAGACATTAAATCACTTAATGGTTTGTATTGTCATTGATGTCAAATTGATATCATCTATATGGTCATGCCAAAGACTTTAGAGAATCAATGGAATAAAGGTTATGCTTTCAGCAATGCATAAAAGTCTAGTATTCACTAAGTGATAGACTACATTGATGGAGTGTACACCATCGGTAAAGATAGAGAAAAAGTCACAGTGATGCCCGATGAGTAGAAGATAGTGTTTCCCGACGAAGTAGAATCACATGATGCCCAACGAGCTAAAAATAGTGTTGCTTGACGAGAAAGATCCAATGATGCCCGACAGATAGAGATCCTGAAGCTAACTGAAGAGACACCAATGGAACTAACAGTTGTCACCATCGACGAACTACAGAATTGACTGACAGAACAGAGAGATCAAAAAATGATAAAATATCTAGCTGGCAGAGCTAAAGGATAGACTTAACTAGTTGTTTTATTTTTTTTATTCAACCACAGTGAAGTAAGTGATTTGTATAGTTGGAAAGAAGATAACTACAAGATAAATCAAGAGTTAAAGCCATAAATCAATTTGGTTGGATTGTTTTTCATGCCAAGAATCAAGAATCAAGAATCAAGAACCTAGAATTAAGGAAAAACATGTCTATTTAAGAGACAAGCATAATTCATTCCAAGTGTGGTCCAGAAGCAATCAGATACATGGGGGAGTGAATTGATAGAAGATGCTAAAGAGAAATTGATGAAGGATTAACTTCATGCAGTCCTGATCAATCAAGCTGACAAAGAGCTAAATAATTCTGCAGACACCGACGGACAGAAAAGCACAGCATCACAAAGCAGAAAAATTTAAGTACAAAGTAATTGTATTGATACATTGATCAGAAAGATATTTTAAGTAAATAGATCTGAAAATCTACAATTAAGTTGCATTAGAAACAGGTCATTTTGTTTTAATTTAACCATTGAAGCATTAAGTCTCTTAACAAAGTAGGACTTAATAGTCTTTTGTAATTGAGGTATGTCCTAACAAATTACTAGAAGGTTGAATCATGAAAGTAGCACCGGTCTTACATAAATCCTATTGACAGTCTAAGAAGGAGGCTAATTCAAGGATGGTAGTAAGATTAGCATAAAGCCTATTGATAGTCATGAGACTTATTCAAGGATGGTAGCGTAGATACCAGATACTTAGTGACAACCTATGTATTGAAAATCTTCTAACAAGGTCACACTTAATAGTGTGTTTGTAACCTTTAACAGGGTTGGCCCCTAACAGGGCTCACTTCAGAAGAGTGAAAATTTGGGGTATTGGTCCCAGTGGTTTTTCCCTTAACAGGGTTTCCACATTAAAATCCTTGTGTTATATGTGTGTGGTTTATTACTTTAGTGTTTTACATTATGCATATGCATTTATGGATTGACTACTATACTCTGCATATTTATTAAGTATCGGTAAATACAGTTTACTTCTTATCAGTTATCAAGGAGAATAAGGATAGACAAGGTAAACCGACAGACAGTTATTTGTTTAAAGTAATTCATGGCATGCATCTTGTTGGGACTTAATAAATTGAGAAGTATTGATAGGTGGATTAAAGTTGAAATTAGATAAATTTTTGAGGTCACTGATTCACCCCCCCCTCTCAGTTATTAATAACATTTATGACTGCTCTATTAAATGATTTTTAAAAAAAACACTCCTTTTGACATCTTTAAATACAACATTATAAGCATAAAACATGCTTCATTGTTCAGGCCGAACATTCTTACTCTATTTTGTCTTAAAAAAAACAATAAAAATCTCTTTCTTGTATGCTTGTAAAAAAAAATATTTACTTTACTTGCTAACAATATGAGTAGAAAATGAAACCACAGAATGTTTACATTTATAAAAATATTAATACAGTTAGTGTAAAAACACATTGTTTCTTTTAAATGCTTAAAAGATTTTTTACCCATGGGGTTCGAGCACGGGCTCGTGACTCCCATGGGTCATACTCACACTGCAAAACCCTAATTGTGATAGATGTTTTATTATCATGAATGTAAAACCCTGCATTTAATCATCAACATTATCTTTCAAAACAACAACATAAGATGTATATTTAAACACCCTGTATACAGATATCTCTTGAAAATTCATCTGAAGGCATGAAACTGCATCTTTTCAAAATTAGCATCTTATGAATTTTTTGGATGGATAATTACTGATATTCTATTCATAATGTTTGTCTTCTGTGCATTTTTTTACCATTATGAAAGTATAAAACATGCTGATACTGAAACCTTTGATCTTTGTTTTGTACTTGCAGCTTTCTCATTTCTTGTCATGCATATTTGACTTTGCAGATTCAACTTTTTAAACAAACATAATAGTATCCTTTCATTTCATAGAAAATATGTTCAATCCTTAGGCATGGGGTTTTCAATATTGATCCTCAAAGGTGAACTTTCAACTGTTGTCTGAAGACATTAAGATGTACTTACTGCTACAGCATCTCTTAAACTCTCTTATTTGTATGAAGATAATGAACTTTAAATTCTCTTAATTCTGCATTTCTCCAATTTATCATAAATCTTTCTTTGCTCATGTGCCTCCTATATCATCTTTTGGACTCTTTCATGTATTTTCATCTTCTTCTGCATTCAATATGTGATCAATAACTCTCTGAAATGTAAACAATCTTTCTTTCCTGTAATGACTTATGTGAAGTTCGAGCATGGGCTCGTGACATCCACTGCATTTTCTTTTTTCTTCCTGCACTTGGTTATACATACCTACTCATTTGCACACAAAACACCACTCAATTTATTAGGTCATCAGATAAAATGAATCAATTAACATTTGTGAGTGAATGTATGCTAAGATGACATTCACTCATGAATGTTGGTTGATTTGTTTGGCATTTGTTGAACTAGTAGGTTGATCAAATTTTGAAAAAAGGTTTCTCAGATGTAAATTCTATGTCCCTTTTATTCAGATATCTAATTATAGAGAAAATAATAACATTCATCAAAGTGATCATAAATAGCAAAAGGTTTCATGTTTAGAACAAGTCCCTTTAAAACTATTTTTTAGATATTATGGATGAATATTTTCTTATTACATTGATTTCATCAGATTGATATGCTGCATTAGAAGAATTGATTGTATGTTGTTTGTGTTCCATGTATTGCTTAGATCCAACTGGATCTAATACCCCATTTTCTGTCATGATGCAAGTTGAATCCTAAGAGACCTAAATGCAGATGGAGACATGGACTATGAAGACCTAGAAGCTGATAGTCAACCAACAAGCAACCAACCACAAGGCAATGCATGGGACCCCTACTCCATACTCTCTATCATGATTTCTATTCTGCAATGTACTATTTATTTGACATGAAAAGGAAGATGAAATGACACTTGTACATTACATTTAGTTTGAATGCACATTGTAATTGATCAATTATAAATTGGAAATTCTGGAATGTGATCAACTCTTAGAGTACAAATGATAACCTTTGACATTGAATGTAATGACAAAATGTTGATTAAGAATATCTGAAGGATAGTATTAATTGGACTCTTCTAAAAATACAATTTTTTCCTATTTGTGGTTATTTTTATGCATGCTCCAAACTAGGGTAACAAAAACATAAGCATGTATTTTCATGGTCCTATGAAGATCTAAAAGCTTATAGGGAAGACCTTTTCCAGCATGAAATCTCACTCAAATCAGATGTAAAACCATTCAAACAAAAATAGAGGCCCATTAATCCATTATTAGATCCCAAGATGAAACATGAGTTGATGAAGATAAATGATGAAGGAATTATCCATCCTATCAGACATTCAACTTGGGTTTCTAATTTAGTACCAGTGAGAAAAAAGAACGGTGACATAAGATTATGTGTTGATTTCAGAAATATGAACATTGCATCCTAGAAAGACAATTATTCTCTACCTAATATGGAGGCGATGTTACAGAAGGTTGCTGGTTGTGAGATATTATCAATGATGGATGGATTTTCAGGTTACAAATAGGTACTAGTAAAAAATTTATAACAGTTTAAGACTGCATTTACTACTCTTTGGGGAACTTTTGTATATGTTAGAATGCCATTTGGACTAATAAATTCAGGAGAAACTTTTTAGACAGCCATAGATATTGCATTCAAAGATTTTATTGACTTATTCATGGTAATCTACAAAGATGATTTGACTATATTTTCTAAGAAAGAAGGGGATCATTGTGAACATTTAGAAAAAAAATTAAATAAAGCTTTAGAAAATGGTGTCTCATTGAACCCTAGAAAGTGTCGATTTGCAGTCACAGAGGGGAAGTTGCTAGGACATATTGTGTCCAAAGATGGAGTAAGGATTGACCTTGAAAGGATAGAAGCTATTTGAAATGTTACTACTCCAAGGAATATCAAAAGTGTGCAATCTTTCTTAGGAAAGATAAATTTTGTCAGAAGATTTATTGCAAATTTTATTGAAATTGTCAAACCAATTATTAATTTATTCAAGAAAGATGCAAAATTCCAGTGGAATGAAGAAGCTCAACTAGATTTTGAAAGAATTAAGAAAATAGTTCAGGAGGCCCCTGTCTTAAAGTATCCTGATTATAGTAAGACTTTTTCTTTATTCTCATTTGCATCCTTTCATACTATTGTTGTTGTTGTACTTTAGAAAGATGAGGAGGGATTTGAGAATCCTATTGCCTTCTTTAGCAAATATCTTCAAGCTATAGAGCTAAACTATTAAATTATGGAGAAGAAAGCATATGCTTTGGTGAAATCTGTGAAATCATTCAGACCCTACCTGGTTTGTGGAAAAGTACTAGCATATGTACCTCATTCAACAGTAAAGGACATCCTTACTCAATCAGAAGTGACTGGTAAGAGGTGTAAATGGATTAATAGAATTCAAGAATTTAACTTAGAAATTCATATTACTAAATTGGTGAGAGGACAAGGTCTAGCAAAACTTATGATAGAAGAAAACCTAGACTTGGTACAAGTGAATAACATAGTGATGAATTCATTAGTAACAAGTATTGAGAGACAACCCTTCTATGTTGACATCGTGTATTATCTTAAGAATGCCAAGTGTCCCTAAGTTATGACAATCAATCAAAAGAGGAATCTCAGATTACAAACTCAAAAGTACACCCTTGTTCAAGGAGATTTGTATTGGAAAGATAGAAATGGTGTAATATTATTATGTCTAGATCAGAGCCAAGATGAGAAGATATTAGTTGAAATGCATGCTGGAGTATGTAGAGGTCACTTTTCTGCTAAGACCACTACCCATAAAATCTTGAGGGCTAGATATTATTGGCCTAGTCTATTCAAGGATACTCATGCATTTGTCAGAAAATGTGAGCCTTGCTAAAGGTTCTCAAATAAGTTGAAGTTCTCAGGTGCCCTATTATTAAACCATACGAGTGTTGAAGCACCTTTTGCAATGTGGGGCATAGATTTTATTGACGAGTTTTCAGAGAAATTCAGTGGAGGACAGAGCTGGATACTTGTTGCCACTGATTATTTTACAAAGTGGAAAGAAGCAATTCCCACCAAAAAATAAACTAGCAAAGTGGTTGTTGATTTTCTAATGGAGAACATTCTAACCAGATTTGGTGTCCCTGCAAAGTTAGAGATGGATAATGCTATGTGCTTTAGATCAGATCAAATTGAGGAATTATGCAATGAATATGGGATCATGATGTCTTATTCATCCCCATATCATCCTAAAGAAAATGGCCAAGCAGAATCCAGCAATAAAAGAATTTTGAAGATTTTGAAGAAGACCCTTGAAAAGAATTAAAGAGCTTGGCACACAAAGTTAAAAATTTCTCTATGGGCTGATAGAATAACAATGAACAAAGAAATAGGTAAGTCACCTTTTGAACTTGTATATGGTTTACAGTCTAGAATGCCTATGAATAATTTACTACCAATATAAAAGTTTATTCAAGAAGAAGAGTTAGAAATTTTTGACCCAATGCAAGATAGGATCATGCAATTAGCAGAGCTTGATGAGGTCAGAAGAGAAGGTCAGAAAGAGAACATAAAATTGCAACAGAAAATGAAGTATCTTTTTGATAAGAGAGCAGGTAGCAAAAAATTCATGCCTGGTGATTTAGTACTCCAGTTGAATGTGAGAGATAAAGATAAAGGGAAACACAAGAAATTTGAATCTCTATGGCTTGGTCCCTTTGTTGTTTATCAGAGCTTTGGAAAATATTCCTATCTTTTGAAAAACATGGATGAGAAAGAATTTGAATTGCCAATGCATGGAAAATTTTTGAAACCTTTCTTCAGTTAAGAATAAAAATTTCATGCACAGCAAGTCTTGTATCATATGTATATAGGTGTGTTTCTTTCTATTGTGTGTTTCCTTTCTGCAGTAGGTTAGTAAGCATAGTCTGTGTGGTCTGCAACTAGAGATCTGTGATTCTTGCATTAAACTTGCATTTAAGAATTCTCAGATAGAGCCACTGTTGGTTGTATTTCTAGTTTTTGAAGCTTGCCAGTAAAATTTTGAATTTCTCAGTCATATTCATGCATAAATGTTGAAAATCCTGTCTAATGTTGTCGAAATCCCTCAGGAAAATAATGGTCTTAAAGCTTAAAAATCAGCAAAAAAGTGTGAAACCCTAAGCCCTAGGTTAAATTTTGATGTATATCCTAGGAAAACCCTAGTTCTTTGAAATCTTATCTATTTTGCAGTTAATTTTTTAAGAAAAGCTAAATCAATTAAGTCATGTGCTTATTTCATATTATACATGTAAGTCGTGATGTCTCGTTATAGCATGGGAATATTCCTTTTCTTTTCAAGACTTGGTGAATTCCTTTGGTTGTGATGTCTCTATAAGAAAATTATTCTAGTGCTTATGAGATTTCATTCACGCCATAGATGAAGATCTTGATCCTGTGCTTAGTAGAGAGTCTCTTTGAAAAACTAGAGTTAGGGAAATCCTTTGGAGACTTTGAGTTTACTCAATCGCGCAGTCTCAAAAGCTAATTAGAGCTACAAGATGAGTTAAAGATGGTTTGAAATTTCATACAGTTGTGTAATTACTAAGGAGAATAAGATTTAAGTTAAAAGATCTAACATTAAGCAATAGATGTTGATTTAAAATGTAATCATTTGGTGGTCACTAAGTCTCAAAGAAAACTCTTGAGTTAAGAAATCTATCAGTGACTTCAAATTTCCATAGTCACAATGTCTCGCAAAGAAATCAAGGTTAACAGAGTGAGTTAATAAAACCTTCAGTTGTGTGATCTCTTTTAAAAGAAATGGTTGAGTTAAATTCTGGGAGATTAAGCGACTACCATAAGATGAAAGATAGATCATGTGGCCAGCGTGAAGTTGTGAGAAAAGGTTTCACATGGATGAAAGATAAAGAGATATCCCGACTGTCGTTAGATTAGAAAAGGATCTGGTGGCTGGTGTTAAATTGTGAAGGAAACCATGAGTTAGTGATTTCTTAAATCAATAGCGAGATTCAATGATTCATGATGTCATGATAAGGACTATGGTTAAAGATGAGTTCAAGAAAGTTTAAGTGAGTTTGCAGCTAGAAGATCTGAGCCGTAAAAATGAGAAGATCTGATGGATAGTGTGTAGTCACTTTTGAAGGTCAAAAAGTCAAAGAAAATTGCAGTGATTTAGTGATGATGAGTTAGATTGGGACACGTAGCTAAATCTTTCAAAGACTTGAGTTAGTCAGGAAGTCTCAAAGGAAACTAGAGGTAAATAAATTCCTTCCATGACATGGAAATAGCTTAAGTCGCAAAGTCTCAAAGTAAACTATAGTTAAGTGGGAAGAAAAGGAGATTACCCACGAGCCATTTGATTAAAAGAAGATCTACAGTAGTCATGAAGTCTTGGATGAAAAGGAGAAAGGCTCAAAAGGCAAACTAGATTACACGCAAGCTATCTGATTAAAAGATGATTGTGTGATAGTTTTGTAATCTTCAAAGAAACTCAAAGTCAATGAAATCTTAAAGAGACAAGGAGATCACATAGTAGTGCAGTCATTGAAAGGAACTAGGGTAAGATATGAGGTTTTCTCCCATGCCATGATGTACAGTTGCTAGCCAATTAGAATGTAGAGATCATGAGATCATGTAAGAGGTAGCTGAATTGTATTAAAAGATAGACAAACATATCAGATTTTGATTTCTTTTCAAATAAAATGAGGTTTTAATAAGAAAGACAATCATTCAAAATTGATCACTTGTCAGTTTGAAATTCCACAGCTAAGAGAAGGAATTGATATCACATCACGTATAAATAAAGCCAAAAGTGACTGAATTGTAAATTCATGAATTTCAAAGAGATTGGTGCATTAATAAGCATTATCGTTATTCATTTAATCTTACCAGTTTCCAAGTTTTTAGAACTAAGAATTTGCATAAGTGATCATCATTTTCAAAAGAACATAAGTTATCAGGATTTGTAGAGTGAAAAAATGATTTTTCAATTCAAAATTCAAAGAAATTGAGTGATTATCAGTGCTGAAAGGTTGAGTTGTAAATTTATTTATAGTTCGAAGTGAGGGTTTTGAGTAAATTTATTTCAAAATTGGTGAAGACAGAGTGGTTGATCAGTTGTAGTTTATACCTGATAGTATGAGCATAGCAGTAAGTGCCACCTCTACAAGTGGGAAGAGCAGATATGATGATGACCTTAAAGGAAAGAGGAACTATTCATAAGAGTTCATTCAATTGCTCTCAGCCTCCAATCAAGGAAATAAGGTAAACGATGAATACCTAGGTGATAATTATGCATATATTAGGGATGCTAAGACACCAAACTGTTATGGTTATCATTTATTTAGCTATTTCCATAAGAATAGTGATGGCCCTATGCACATATCAAACCCTTGGACAAGTGGATTGGCTAAATTAGTAGTTCCTAATGTATTTGTTGATGTCGATTTGATATTAGAACTAGCCAATAGATATGACACCATTTAAAGAAACATCAAGAAAGATGATGGAACCATTCTAGTAACCCTTGATAGGGCATCATTTATGAAAGCTTTTAACATATATAACCTCTACTCAATAGAGATAAATTTAAAATCCCTAGCTACTAGATATACCCAGGAGGTCGGTATTGTAGCTAAGTTGATTCAGGCCCATGTACCAAAAGGAACCAGGAATTTCATAGAACCTATTCCAAGTGATTCTTTACTGTATTTTTACAAAGATCTAGCATTTTATATGAAGTACAACCCATATGCCCTATGCAGAGTATTAGGTGTAGACAGTGGAAGACAGAGTATCATCGAACATGCTAATAATAATTCTAGATTTACAAAGCCCCTATGTGAGTACTGATTATTATTATATCCAGTATGTAATCGAGAAGATGCACCAAGGATTTTTTGACATCCAGAGCAAAGTAGGAATCCCTAAGTTTTTGCAACATTCATTGCTCATGCATCTAATTATGTTCTATAATTTCAACATCATGGACCAGTCAAATTGCAACTTAGAAGATTTTATCATGCATAGATCAACCCTGTACAAATTTGGTTAAGGGTATGGAACTACACTTCTAGGGAAAATGAATTTTGTGCATTTGAGAATTGGGTGGTATACCCATTGTTGAGAAAGATAGGAGTGAATATGACTAGGCTTCCAGTAAATGTGTTACAACTGTTAAGACCCTAAAAATTTGTAGACAAGTGGAATGGACACCATAATTGGGGTGATTTCTATTATCACCAAAATTTTACTTTGATAAGAGTATATGATTGTTCTCAGCCACCACATATTTTACCCTATAGAGTCCCACCTATAATTGAAATCATGGAGTTCTTGTAGAAACTCATGTTGAAAGACAAGGAGCATTTGGCTCCACACAGAAAGGGAACCTTTACTCCAAGGAAGTTAATTGTGTCTGATTTTACAATAGGGAAGAGGGCATATGACCCTGTGAATGCATGGCTAAGGCACTACAGGATGAATATTGTGCTATACAGATATATTGATACATAAGGGTTTATAATAGGTGCTAAGAAACTATTAACACCCACCATTCCAATAGAAAAAGAGCATCAACCTTGTGAAGAGGTAGATTTGGATTAGGAACATCCTTGAAGAGGATGTAATCTCAGCAAGATTAAAAAAATGTCACAATTTGATGGATTTGGAGTAGAAGCTAAAGAGGAAATAGATCCCATTTGGTGGATGTTTCCCAAGCATGCCCTATTTCCAAAGATTAGAGAAAATGATTGAGTCACATGGCATACTTAGTAATCAGATTGAAGAGAAAATTGAAGACAAGGATAGAGGTCCTAACAAGAAATCATCATCAGAGTAAAATAACAATTACTCTGTACATAGCCCACCACCTCAGGATCAGCCACCTCATAATGATGAAAATATAATTGACTTGACAAAAGGACATGAGGCTGAGGTAGATGTAGAGCCACCACATAAGAAGCAAAGAGTGGAAGTAGGAGAGCCTTCTATTGTAAAGACACAAGAAGAAAAGAGATAAAGTTAGTGCCCTATTTACAGGGACTAGTTCCTATGACCACCAGCTAAGAAAGGTCAATGGGGAGGGAAAGAAGGAAATGGAGGACACTTATGATAATGTAGAAATGTGTCTCATATTGTGCCAAGATGAAAGGATATTTCAACAAGAAGATTTCCTAAAAGATGATGAATACATAAAGGCTAAGGAATTCAAACACTTCCTTATATGGGCTAAACAAGAGCAAGTTGGGGCACAGTTGAAATCACAAGGAGGAAAAGATATAACAAGTGAAGCATTACAAGCTCTTCAAGAATATGACCTAGAGTCTTGGAACTTGACCCTTGATGAGGCTAGACAACTAGTGAAATCAAGTGGCATGCTTTAAGTGGAAGGATGGGACTTGGCTTCATCTTTCATAATAGATCAAATCAGAATGCAATCAGATATTAAGATCTCAATAGATACACAAGTAGGGTATATAATCAAAGGATTTGGTTATGATTCCAAATCTCAAACCCTAGCTATGTGGGCTCTAGCACTTAACAATCAGAAGCCACCATTGATCAATGTCTAGGATAAGATAGAAGGAGATAAGATAATCTGGTCTATGCATAACACAGGAGACCTAGAGACCTCTCAGGCGTTGACCCATTTTGCAATGTTAAATGAAGAAAAAATAGAGCAAATCTCAAAAAAAAATACGAAATTATTTAATGAAACAAGTCTTATTGCTAAGGATAGAAAAATGGGATTAATAAAGATCAGTGGAATGGAAAAGATAATTGCAGACTTAACTCAAAAATTGCAAGAGATGCTTGAATTTTTTCCTACTTCACCTAAGAAGGGTACAAATGTTGAAGTTCAGACTAAGGATATAGGTTATGCTGCATCAGAAATAGAAAAGGTGATTAAGGAGCATAATGAAGTTGTTTTGGGAGCCCTAATGCAAATTTTACAGCAAAGGGTAAATATATTAAAGGATAAAGTTGATATAGTGTATGGTGCCTATGGAAAATTGCCTGGATTGCAATCAGAAGTGAACAATTATGTGTCAATTTTGAACCCCTAATTTGGAACATGGTCAGCTAGAACTGGGTTATTTGAGAGGTTAGCATCATTTCAGCCACTGAGGGTAGATTTTCTAGAGATTATCACCCAGATTGGAGATGAAATAGAACATATTGGGGTGACCTTGTCCTTTTTAAAAGGCAATTCAAATCAAATAGAGGCCAGGTTGAATATGTTTGGGCCTGACTATAATAAATTTGTGCCTTCAATCAGGTTAGAGGACAATCATATCAATCCGTTAGGAGCATGGAGCACTAAGTTTGACACTTTACTACCTAATAAAGAGGTATATATTTATGAAAATGGTGAATTAGATATGGAGAGATACAATAAGATTTTAGATGAGGCATTTAAGGCCAAATCAGATTTCAATAAGTTTATAATAGATGTCAAGAGCATAACAGATTCTAGATGGGAGAGGCAAAAGGCACAACCTGAAAGCATTCAAATCTTTAATTGGCCTGCAAAGGATGATTTTACAACATGAGATGTTCTTACAAAGCCCAATAAAAATAAGCCTACCATAGTTGACCTTGACATTATTGATGAAGAGTAGAAAGACACCTAGCACCTGATCTTTGAGCACAGGGAGGTTAGTCATCTGAAAAATAAGTGTATGTTATCCTGTAATGGCAATCACTTAATCTCTCTACAACTATTGGAGGCTATCCAGAACATATTCAAACAAAGGTGCCAGCTAATAGAAGATTTCAAAGATTTGATTTGGATGTATTCCTATTTTTTCCTTCCACCACTTGGTCTCGTATTTTCTTTTGTCATCTTATAAGTTTTTAGGATTAGGTCTTAAACCATCTGAAGCTTGTTGTATCCTAAATTTTGAAGGATTCCAAGATGATTTAGACTATATATAGAGATTTTGTATCATTTTGTAAAGGAGGAGTGGAAATTATTAGAAATATGATGAGATGAGAATTGCAAGCCAGACTACTTTATTGTCTGAGTTTTTTGTGCATATTTTCCTTTGAATGTATTTAAAATAGTGAAAAAATCAATAAAATACGTTGCAATTTATGTCCTATATCTTGTGTTTGTTTCTTTATATTTATGTTTTAGCTCTTGTATGCTTAAATTGTAAGGCAGTTTAAATATACCATTTACAAGGTAGTTGTGCAGTTGCTTGTGAGTTCTTTCAAGGAGAGAATAAGTCTTCTAGGTGATCCTAGAGTGCTAAGTGTTAGTATTAGGATATGATAACAGGGGTATTGGAGTGAAAGGTAGTTTGTAAGGCATTCTACTCAAATTGCATGTACTTACATTAATCATTTTTTGTGGATTTACATTTGATATAGACTCTTTTTCCAAGGATTAGGCACTGGTTAGGGTTTGGGAAATCTGTTAATCATCATCCAATATTCAAAAAGCAATCAAACATTTTACATTTCAATCATAAATACATAGAAGTTTAAGTAATTGTATCAGAATATACAATTGAGTTTGTTGATTCCTTCAAGAGAGAATCAATAGGTTAACCCTCCTAAGTTCAGAGAACTATAAAAGGAAGAAGGATGAGAATCCTTATCATTTTAGTGTTTGCTATTGTTAAGATAATGGTTTGGATTATTAAGCTCTGTATCAAATTAATTACAGTCATTTGCATAGTTTTCTAACTATTGATACAGTAAAAGGAAATTGTCAATCTAGTAAAAGACCTATTCCATTGTAATATATATTGCAAGTTAGTAATAAATCAAAGGTAATACCTACTTAAGTTTGTGGAGCTCAAAAAAGGAGGATATTATCCAATCCTCATCAATTAGGCTTTTTATTGCAGAGAGTTAAGTTGGAAATATAAAGAGTGAGCATTCACACTGTTTTAAGTTCTTGCAAGAAAAATCCCTAACACCATGAATCACCAAGGAGGGAGAGCCCAACATGTTCACCCATGAACTGTGCTTTGTAATTGTAATTTGTCTTCTGATGAATTTTGGAATATCCATAGATTCACATTCTTGTATCACTATGGAATATAAAATGCATGTCTTTTTAGGATTTAGCAACTTATGTGCATTACCTTCCAAGGATTTAGTATATTTGAATTTGAAAAATGCATATCTTTCAGGATTTAGCAACTTCTGTGCATTACCTTCCAAGAATTTAGCAAAAATAAAAATAAGGATGTGTGTCTCTTTAGGATTTAGCAACTTATGTGCGTTACCTTCCAAGGATTTAGCATGTTGAAAAAAATGTAAACTATAGTATAAGAGAGACCCTATATATGCCCCCCTCCTTATCATGGCTACCTACTAGGCAAGATAAGGAAGAGAAAGAAGATACCTACTCCACAAGGTAAGGAGATATCCTATTTAACAACAATATACACTATATCCTTAGAGAAGAGTATTGACCCTTACATCTAAGAGCATATATTATCATGAAATGGATATGTCACATATATAAAAAGGATCCTCAAAGAGGAAGAGATCTTATCATCAAGACCCCCACCATAGAGGAATTCTTAGGATAAAATGTCATCTTCCAAAGAAAAGCAAAGAGGGACCAAAGATTAGATCATCAAGCCACCTACAATCAAGAGGAAGAGGAATCTTGGAATTAAGGAAGCCAACTCTAACCCAAAGAAGGAGAAAGAGTTTATAAAAAAACATAATTTGCAAAATAAAGAAGAGGTGATGACCTAGTACAATCACCTCTCATATAAGAGGGTATCCATAGCCAAATCATAAGTCTTTATAAGGAAATAATGTTGTAGAATAAACAAATGCCACTAAGCTAAGGAAAGTAGTTCCTTAGATAGATAAATAAGGAAAACCTTGCCCCCCCAGCAATGAAAGCAAGGGATATAGAAATTGTATAAAGAGATGTTGTAGCAAAGAGATATTTTTACAAAAATATTTCCTAGAAAAGATATCATGAATGATTATGAGCGAAGGAAGTATGTACCATAATACAAAATCATAGGGATAGAATATAGAAAGAATAACTGGTTAAGCTTCAAAAAAAACATGCTAAGAGCATAATGGATCATAGAAGATTGGAAGGAAATACCTCTTGCCCTCTAGTTAAGAGACAAGAGAAGAAAAATCATCTAATTTATAGAAGAATGAGGGGAATGTCTTATATCAAAATTATGAATAAATTGTAATACTGCACGGGAAAGAGATATAATTCTTAAAGAAGATCTTTCTCTAACATATAGCTTGAAATGCACACAATCAACAAGTAAATGTGTATTATTGTAGTGAAAAGGATATTTGTATTTAGAGAGAGCATTTTTTAGCGTAGGTTTAAAGATTTCTTTCTTAGAATTCATTAACTGAACATACACTTTCTTAGCCACATCTTGAGGAGTATCAAGGTGATCTAAGGAAGGTGTTGGAAGAAGAATATGAAGATGACAGTGACGGTTAAAATCAACCACCTTGATTTGAGAAGGAAGGAAGCCTATACCATGAATATCTTGTTTATGGGATAAATGAATCAGCTTTTTAATTCCATGTTCATTAACACCGAGCGCTAAACCCTTGTAGCCTTGTTTATCCACCATAGTGTATCCTGTAGTGTATATATCTTGTAAAGATTCTACAGGAAATAATTGGTTATGGTGGTCATGAGAAATTTTTGTGTAAGGTGGAATGATAAGTTTAGAATAATTTTCTTTTTTCTTCCCTTTAATATCATCATGGATCAGATAAGAAGGGGAATGTAAATGAAATAATTCTTGCACATCTGCATCATGAATCCTAGTTTGAGCCCCATCATAAGTGTGGGAAGAACTAGGGATAGAAGATGGAGAAATAGGAGCGGGGATATTAGTAATTGGACTAGGAAGGATAGGATTAGGAATATTAGGAAATGGAATATAATCTACCAAATTCTTCACATAAGCCAAAAGAGTAATTAGTCCGCTACATAAATCTCTAATGAAAGTTTTGAAAGTAGGAAGACTACTGTTAGTTAATCTCAAAATAGCATAAGCAAGTGAAACATGAAGAGTAACAAACATGATGAAATGAATGATACTTTCATAAACATCATAAGTACTATAAAGAGATGCTAAAAGAAGAATAATGAGGAAAATAACCATACCCCAAAGCATCTTAAAGATCTTCATAGTGAATGAAATGCAAAAAATATTTTGTATTTTTATGAGTATGTAGATTTTTTTTTTAATTTTAAAATGCAAGAACATAAAATTTAATATGTATGCAAAAGATAGTCTCTAAGAAAAAGAGGCAAAGCATCTAACACCAAAAAGAAAGAGTTGTCTATCACAGGTTCACCATAATATAAAGATTATATATATATATATATATATATATATATATATATATATATATATATATATATATTTGGGTATAGGTTGTCAGTTGTAAGATGTAAAATAGGGGAGGGATCAAAATGTAAGATATGAATAGTGAGTTGGGGTAGTAATTGAATGTATTGTTGAGGTAGTGGAGAAGGTAAGATTGTCCTCTTAACCCCAAATTTCATAAAGGGAAGATCCAAATTGATTAACCCCAAAGAAAGGGTCAATGCATAAATGAATCAACCTATTAAGGATAGGGATAAAGAGGAAAACCCTAAGTTCTATTTTAGAGAAAAGAGTGTGTAATAGGTTTAGGAAGATTAAAACATTAATTCAAATCAAGAAAAGTACTAACCTCAAAATGCAATAGATCTAAAGAATGTTGTTTTCGAGTGTCTATACTGAGTTTTTAGGAATTATGCAACCGGATCTAGAACAAAAACACAGAGATGGAGGAAACCCATAAATCTTTTCTAAATCTGGCTCAGGTTTGATTTTGACCCAAAAATGAATGTCACCTTTGACCCAAAAAGTTTGATTTTGACCCAGAAAGTCTGATTCTGACTAGAAAGTTTGATTCTGACCTGTACAGTCTGACAAAAAATCTATTTTCAGATCTTGACAGTTTTCTGAAAAGGGTATCAAGATTTGCACTCCTATTCGTTGTTCTGAACCGATCCATACAAGAAAAATGATTTGTTTGTTGGTAGGAAGGGGTTTGCCTTAGTCAAACCCTAATTTAGGAATTAACCTTGAAATCAACAATTGAAATAGAGAATGCTATAAAGTATTAGAAGTAGATCTAACAATGAATCTATGACAATAGATATTCAATTATACTTCAAATGTAAACAAGTATGTAAATATGAAATCTTGGACTCAACATTAGAAACCATAAACCTCCATGATTGTATGCTTGGCATCCACATTGAAAGAATAATGAATGAATCTTTATTATGCACAAATAATCTTGAAGTAAGATCACACCACCATGATGGATAGATCTAGGATTTGAATGATGAATCTTGAACTCTTGAACCAAATCCCATACAAGGCTTGAATACTTAAATCCTTGATCTTCAATGGAGAATTTGAATGCTTGAGAGGAAGACTTGAAAACCTATATTGAACTTTGAAAGCTTGAGAACATATAGAATCCTTGCATCTTACTTAGTCTTGTTCACTTGGATTCTTTCTTAGTTGATGGTTCTTCACTTGTGATTATGCTTAGAGAAAATGAGAGGAGAAAACTTCCTTATATACAAATCTAGGGCACAATCTTCTAGAGAGGGATAACTAGGAGAATTAAATTCCAATTCAACCTATATACCTAGAAGTGGACCTATATTAAATATAATTTTAATAATTGTTACTTTAGAACCTAAAACAGTCAACTTGGAAGCAGGAAATGAACTTTTGAATGACCCTCGACAGCCAAAAAACTTTCCAATTGGAAAGGGGGACCTGGGTCAAAATTGAGGTCAACCTTGACCTAGGTAAAGTTCAAGTTCAAACATTACCCACAGAGTTAGAACCAGTGGAAAATGTTCCAGGTGGGATAAATAGTGTTCAGAGAGGCCCAATTAGGGTCCTAAATAGGCACATAAGTAGGAGAGGGTGCATAAACGAGAGGACAATATGATGATGGTCAAAAACACCCCCTAAGGAGGGCTAAACTTTCTTAACATGGAAGTGCTTCCATTTTAAGATGATACACACACACATATATACATATATATATATATATATATATATATGTATATATATATATACACACACACACACATATATATATGTATATATGTTGAAGATAATTATTCAATTCTATATTGTCATTGATGTTACACAAATGTCTAAAGTTGACCGAGCTTAGTTGGTTAATGAAGGGAGTTCTGTATTAACCGAGTTCACTCAAGAAGTAAAATAAGTTTAGTTTCAGCCGAGTAATGGTTGGGCATCAAAGGATTACAGTGTTAACTGAGTTATACATTTAGTGTTAGCTGACTTACAATAGTTTACACTTTATGTCTAACTGGTTAATTGTAGATGACATATTTGAGTTTTATTATTTATTTGGAAGGGTATTCAAGCCAACTTGACAAGGCTTATCATATATACAAGGTCAAGTTTAGATGGAATATGATGCAGGGTTTCTGATATGAAGAGTGAAGGTGAAGTAAGAAGGAATTCTGATTAAGGAAAGAATATCCAGACCGAGATGCAAAATAATATTTGATCGGTGAGGATCCAGTTAAAGCCAGAACAGAGATCTAAATCTTCAAAGTTAGTTGCTTCTTCAATCAGGTCAACTCATTGTTACTCTCTAACAATTGTAGGAGCTATCAAAATCTCTTAACAGAGTATACTTAATAGTCTTTCATAAATCCTCTCACAAGGTGGTATTTCTATATTAAAGTGTTTGAATACCTCTAACAAGGCTGCTCCTAACAGGGTGATTAAATCCTCTAATAGGGTCACACCTAACAGTGTGTTTTGTAACCTTTAACAGGGTTGGCTCCTAATAGGGCTCACTTCAGAAGAATGAAAAATAGTAACTAGTTGCAATTGGTGGTTTTCCCAAATTGGATTTCCACGTTAAATCTTGGTGTCATATGTGTACGTGTTATTTGATTTATGCTTTATGTTTTTGCACTTAGTCACTAAAGTTTAATCACATTTAATATCTTAAGATTGATTTGTTAACCCAGTTACAATAGATTATCTTTTGTTAACCGAGCAGAGTGATAAGTTTGATTAAGACATCTAAGGGACTTGGATTTGTTTTTCTAGTAACTAATTCACTCCTCCCCTCTCAGTTACTCAACTTATTTCTAACAATTGGTATCTATGAATTTGGTGCTTTCATGGAAGGTTTCAAGGCCTAAGCTAAAGATCAAAGATGTCTTATAGAAGGGAGATCCCCAAGCTTAAAAAAGACAACTTTCTTGCATGGAAAGAGTTGATGAGGATACGTTTATCTACTATTGGAGATAATGGTTTGTAATTATTGGACAAAAAGTATGTGGAACCACCTAGACCTATGTCTATAGATTAGATGGTGGACATGAAGAATTATAACATAATGATGATTGATATAGCTTCTTCACTCAGCTATTCAAAATTTGATGAAGTCAAGGCCTGCCCTACTGCCTATGATATGCAAAAGAAACTGCATGAAATCAATGGAGGAGATGACAATGTAAAGAGAGCCAAAGAAGAGAGTCCGAGAGGTTAGTTTGATCAGATAAAAATGAAAGGAGAAGAGATTACAAAATACACTGAAAGAATCAATAAAAGTGTTAGTGCCATCAGAGCTGCTGGTGCAAAGATTCAAGACAAAACAATGGTTAGTAAGGTATTGAGAACTTTAATTCCTATCTATGAAATTAGAGTCTCAACTAAGAGATGAGGTGTAGTAATGATATAACTCTACATGCATTGTTTGGAAGGATAACATCTTTTAAGTTAGAAAATTTTGATAATTATTCTCCTAATCCTAGAAATTTTTAGTCTGCGTTCAAAGATAAATTAAGCCTTTGTAAGATAGATAGAAAATCAAAAGGAAAACAGATTGACAATGATAGTGATGATGAATCTGATGATGAAGATCTAGAAATCATTGAAGCACTACTTGCAAAGATAATTTCCAAAGTTAAAGGACAGTACAAAGGAAGAATAACATTGATTTTCTTTTCATGTGACAAGGTTGGCCACACTACTTCTAAGTGTCCAAACAAAGAAGACAAAGATGAGAGAAATTTCAACAAGTATAAAGGCAAGAAATATTTCACAATTCACAAAATTTACAAGGACAAAGGTAAGAAATCTTGTTATATTGAAAAATATTTAGATAGTGATGAAGATGAAGATGAAGATGAAATGGTTTACATTGCTATTAAGGATGAGTCAGATAATGAAGAAAATGAAAAGACTCCACTTTTCTCTCATATTAGAAAAAATGACACTTGGATAATTGATAGTGGTTGTTCTCACCACATGAATGGTGATAAAAGAAAATTTGAACATCTTGATTACTATGATGGTGGGAGTGTCAGATTTGGAAATAATGAACCTTGCTATGTGAAAGGTAAAGGTTGTATTGCTCTAACTGAAGGAATCAAATGTGGTAATTTTTATTGGGTTGAAGGACTAAGGTGTAATCTACTAAGTGTGGCACAACTGAATAAAATTGGTTTCAAGGTATAATTCATGAATGGTAAGGCCAAGCTCCTGGATGGTAAGGGAAACCTAGTTGGAACTTGCAAGCAAACAAAAGGTAATCTATTCTATCTTGATCTCACTGAAATTTCATGATTTATTGCACAAGTAGAAGAAATTTGATTATGGCATAAAAGATTGTGTCCTGTGAATTTTGATAACCTAGTCAAAATAAGAAAGAACAAAAGAGTAAAAGGTATTCCTGTTTTGAAGAAACCTGAGTTGGCAATGTGCAAACAATGTCAAATTGGGAAGATGGGAAAAATTAGTTTCAAGAGAAATAATTACAATACTGAAGAAGTCTTGGAGTTAGTGCATACTGATCTATGTGGACCAAATTGGAACAACAAGTTACACTAGACAGAAGTATTTCATTCTATTTTTTGATGATCATTCTAGAATGATGACTGTTATGTTTCTCAAAGAAAAATCAGAAGCTTTTCATAAGTTTAAGTGGTAGCTTTCCAGAGTTGAGAAGGAAACAGGAAAGAAACTAAAGTGCCTAAGATCTGGTAGAGGAGGTGAATTCATTTATAATAATTTCAATGAATTGTATAATGAAAGAGGAATCAAGAGACAAGTATCTTCCCCTGGTACACCATAGAAAAATGGATTAGTGGAAAGAAGAAATAGATCTATTATGGATTGTGCAAGGACCTTGATGATTGAAAAGAATGTTGCAACCAAATACTGGAAGGAAGCTATTAGCACTACAGTTCACACCTTGAATAGAGTTCAACTAAAGAAAGGTATTTATCAAACACCCTTTGAATTATGGTATGGCTATAAACCCAATTTTTTTAATTTCAAAGTATTCAGAATTAAATGTTACATCTTGAAGGTTGAAAATGTGATATAAAAGGTGATGAAGGCATATTCCTAGGCTACTCCTATAAAATAAAAGCATTTAAATGTTTGAATCTTACTACTCATAAAGTCAATAGAAAGTATACATGTAAATATTGATGAGTTTTGTAGAGAGAAGTGAAGAATAGAGCAGTAAAGAGCCTAAGGACTACAGGAACTTTGTGTATTATGAACCTGATAATATACCTAAGACACAAGCAATGGTGATTGGACAACAACCATGCCAATCACTGAATTCATCCACACAAACTTTGTTACAACCTATGCAACCCAAGCTGCTAATAGTTGCAACTAAGTCAAAGACAGAGGAAACTGAGTCTCAGACAGAGGAAATTGAGTCTCAAACAAAGGAACCCAAGTCTCAGTAAGAAGAGAAGAACATAATGTTTGAGCATGGTGAACCAAGTGAAGCAAGCCTAGAATCAAAGAAGAAGGAACCTGTACTTTCCAAATATGTCAAAAGGCATCATGCACTTGAGAAAATAATTGGAGATTAGATAGAAGATATAATGACAAGGAAAAAAGTTAAAGGTACATGTTTTCTTAGTGAATTCTAACCTAGATGCATTAAATATGCTTATAATGATGAAAGTTGGATAGAATCCATGAATGAAGAGATTGAGAAGATAGAAAATAAAAAGACCTGGACTCTTGTGCCTAGACCAAAAAACAAGAATGTGATTGGTACTAAGTGGGTTTTTTGAAACAAGTTGAATGAAAAAGGTGAAGTTTCTAGAAACAAGGCAAGATTAGTGTGTAAAGGATATGCTCAAGAAGAGGTTGTTGATTATGGAGAAACATTTTCTCCTATTGCAAGACTTGAAGGATTCAGAACTCTTCTGGCATATGAAGCACATAAAGGATTCAAGGTATACCAAGTGGATGTAAAATCTACATTCTTGAATGGAATTATGGAAGGGGAATTTTATATTGAGAAACCTGAAGGTTTTGTTGATCCTAACAAAAATAATATGGTTTGTAAATTGCACAAAGATTTGTATGGAATGAAGCAAACTCCTAGAGCTTGGTATGAAAGACTATATGGTTACCTGGTAAGTATTGGATTTCAGAGAACTAATGATAATAGTAGCTTGTACATCAAAGAAGGACCTCAGAACAAGATACTATTAGTAGAGATATTTTTTGATGATATACTATTTACTGGACATGATGATTTATGCAAATAATTATCTGAAGAAATGAGTAAGGAATTTGAGATGTCTATGTTTGGAGAAATCAAATTCTTTGTTGGTTTACAAGTTCATCAGATGAAGGATGGTATCAACATTAATCATTCTAAATACATCAAAGAGATACTGAAGAAATTTGGAATGGAAGATTCCAGACCAGTTGGGACACCTATGTCTATAGGAAATAAGTTGTTTAAGGATGATGATTCAAAGGAGGTAAATCAGACTACCTATAGATCCATGATTGGTAAACTTCAATATGTTGTTCACACTAGGCCTAATATTGCATTAGCAGTTGGTATTATTGCAAGGTTTTCAGCTAATCCTAGAGAGAATCATTTTATGACTATCAAAATGATTCTGAGATATCTTAAGGGCACTAAAGATTATGGATTATGGTATAAGAAAGGAGGAAAATTTGATTTGAAAACTTTTACTAATGTTGATTGGGCAGGAAGTGTTGATGACAGAAAGAGAACCAGTGGTGGAGCGTCCTTTCTTGGAAAGAGGTTAGTCTCTTCGACTAGTAAGAAACAAAATTGTATTTCTCAGTCTACAGCAGAGGCAGAGTATGTTGCTGCAAGAGTGAATTGTTCAAATATAAAATGGTTCAAACAGTTATTATCAGGTATGAAAGAGGAAATCAAAGAACCATTTGTTATCTACTGTGACAACACTAGTGCTATTAACATTTCAAAGAACCCTCTGATGCATACTAAGACTAAGCATATTGCAATAAACTATCATTTCTTGAGAGAATTGGTTTAGGACAAGGAAGTAAGGTTGGAATATGTGAATACTAAAGAAAAAATTGTAGACATATTCACAAAACCTTTACCTAAGGATGCATTCTTGTATCTTAGCTGAAAGCTAGGGGTGACTCCCTTAACTAAAGCACATTAAAGCATAGATTAATGATGCATCAACCAAGCTACAATGAAGATCTAATAAGTTGATGTAGATTGTTAGAGCTTATTGCATATAAATCAGTACATCACATACATTACAACTTCATTGGATGGAGTCTTTGGCATTGGATATCAAAGAGGGAGAGGTTATTGATGTCATGTCAAAGAAATAAGTATACAAGAGGGAGAAATTTTATCAGAGATAGAGATTGATGTAAGAGAGAGAAATCTGTATATCATTGATTGTGAAGATAGAGGGAGTTTTCTAGATGAGAATCAGAATGAAACTAAGGACATCAAAAAATTTATTCTTGTTTTTGTTGCTCTAAATTTCTTTGTATAATGACATGTTGTGTTTCCATAAATGCCAAAGAGGGAGATTTTTGAAGATAATTATTCAATTGTGTATTGTCATTGATGTTACACAAATGTATTGATGTTACACAAATGTCTAAACTTAACTGAGCTTAGTTGGTTAATGAAGGAAGTTTTGTATTAACTGAGTTCACTCGGGTAATACAGTAAGTTCAGTTTCAGTCAAGTAATGTTTAGGCATCAAAGTATTACTTTGTTAACCGAGTTATGCATTTAGTGTTAGCTGACTTACAACAGTTTACACTTTAAATCTAATTGGTTAATTGCGGGTGACATATTTGAGTTTTATTGTTTATTTGGAAGGGTATTCAAGCCGACTTGACAAGGCTTATCATATATATACAAGGTCAAGTTTGGATTGAATATGATGTGGATTTTTTGATATGAAGAGTAAAGGCAAAGTAAGAAGGAATTATGATTAAGGACAGAATATCCACACCAAGCTGCAAAAGAATATTTGATCAGCGAGGATCTAGTTAGAGCTAGAAAAGAGATCTGAATCTGCAAAGTAAGTTGCTTCTTCAATCAGGTCAACTCATTGTTACTCTCTAACAATTGTAGCAGTGATCCAAATCTCTTAACAGAGTAGACTTAACAGTATTTCATAAATCCTCTCACGAGGTGGCATTTCTACATTGAAGTGTTTGAAGACCTCTAATAAAGCCACTCCTAATAGGGTGATTAAATCCTCTAACAGGGTCACACCTAACAATGTGTTTTTTAACCTTTAACAGTGTTGGGTCCTAATAGGGCTCACTTCAGAAGAGTGAAAAATAGTAACTAGTTGCAATTGGTGGTTTTCCCAAATTAGGTTTCCATGTTAAATCTTGGTGTCATGTGTGTATCTATTATTTGCTTTATGCTTTATGTTTCTGCACTTAGTCACTAAAGTTTAATCACATTTAATATCTTAAGATTTCTTTGTTACCTGAGTTACAACAGTTAATCTTTTATTAACCAAGTAGAGTGATAAGTTTGATTAAGACATCTAAGGGACTTGGATTTTTTTTTGTGGTAACTGATTCACCCATCCCCTCTTAGTTACTCAACTCATTTCAAACAATATACTACATGATCATGATGAGATTTAACTTCCTTACAAAATGTATTACAATCTTTCCTGATTGATCCTTGAATCCTAAAACATGTTACCAATTATTAATAAAATTTCAAGTCTGTGTCGGCCTTGAGATCCAACTCACATTTAATTTGAATCAAGAACAACCAAACCTTTTTTACTTCATCAACATGCTTCCAAAACTTTATTAAATATGATCACCTCAAGCAATGAAATATATATTAATCATTACAAATCTATTATTACACTTCACCTTGACACCTGGATCATATAAAAACCCACTGCAACCAATCACATCATCATCACACAATGATCTAACACCAACTACTCAAACCGGTTCAAAAATTTTGTTATTAGGCACAAAATAATCTTTTGTCAACTAAAATGATGCCTTTTGGTACTTCAGTCCTTTTTTAATCATAGTATGAATAACATATCCTATTCAAGATAAACATATCATGACCAAAACACTTGGATCCATACTAATTAAAAGAAGAATCAAATCATTCACCGTTTGTCACTGTTTGTTCTATTGTCTGCCCTATTTCTCTTCAATTGATCATAAATTGCTCCATTTTTTTTCCCATCATACAAAACCATACATAATGCATCTAGATACATCCCTCAATCTCCAACCACAATTACACACTCCAATTCCTATTGCTACATAGAACTGATTTGCACAATACTTAGCAGCACATTAGGAACACTGTCAACAAATACAACACCAAGTTGACATCTGTTAGTAATAACTAAGAGGGGGGGTGAATCAGTGGCTTTAGAAATTTATCCTTTTTGATCTTTAATCCACCAATCAATACTTCTCTAATTATTAAGTCCCAATGAGATGCATGCCTTTGAAATATTTGAAACAAATAACTGTCTGTCGGTTTACCTTGTCTATCATGTTTCTCCTTGATAACCGATAAGCAGTAAACTGTATTTACCGATACTCAGTAAATGTGCAGAGTATACCAGTCAATCCATAAATGCATATATAGAATTTAAAACACTAAAGTAATTAACCACACACACATAACACAAGGATTTCAACGTGGAAACCCTGTTAAGGGAAAAACCACTGGGACCGATACCCCAAATTTTCACTCTTCTCAAGTGAGCCCTGTTAGGATCCAACCCTGTTAAAGGTTACAAACACACTGTTAAGTGAAACCTTGTTAGAGGATTTTCAATAGATAGGTTGTCACTAAGTATCTGGCATCTACGCTACCATCATTGAATTAGTCTCATGACTGTCAATAGGCTTTATGCAAATCTTACTACCATCCTTGAATCAGCCTCCTTCTTAGACTATCAATAGGCTTTACGTAAGACTGGTGCTACTATCATGAGTCAACCTTCTGGTAATATGTTAGGATATATCTCAATTACAAAAGACTGTTAAGTCCTGCTCTGTTAAGAGACTTAATGCTTCAATGGTTAAACTGAAACAAAATGACCTTTTTCTAATGCAACTTAATCGCATATTTTCAGATCTATTTACTTACATTATCTTTCTGATCAATGTATTAATACAATTCCTCTGTACTCAACTCTTTCTACTCTGTGATGCTGTTCTTTTCTGTCTGTCGGTGTCTACAAAATTCTTTAGCTCTCCCTTAGCTTGATTGATCGGGACTGCACGAAGTTAATCCTTCATCAGTTTCTCTTCAGCATCTTCTATTAGTTCACTCCCCTGTGTATCTAATTGCTCATCCACCACCACTTAGAATGAATTATGCTTGTCTATTAAATAGACATGATTTCCTTAATTCTAGGTTCTTGATTCTTGATTCTTGATTCTTGGCGTGAAAAATAATCCAGCCAAATTGATTTATAGCTTTAACTCCTAATTTATATCATGGTTATCTTCTTGCCAACCATACAAATCACTTACTTAATTGTTGTTGAATAAAAAAAATAAAACAAGCAGTTAAGTCTATCCTTTAGCTCTGCCAGCTAGATATTTTATCATTTTCTAATCTCTCTATTCTGTCAGTCAATTCTATAGTTCATCGCCAGTGACAACTGCCAATTTTGTTGGTGTCACTTTAGTTAGCTTTGAGATCTCCATCTGTCGGGCATCATTGGATCTTGCTCATCGGGCAACACTGGTTTTAGCTCGTTAGGCATCATGTGATTCTGCTTCATCGGGAAACACTATCTTCTTCTCGTTAGGCATCACTATGAATTTTATCTCTATCTTTACCAATGGTGTGCACTCCGCCAGAGTAGTCTATCACTTAGTGAATACTAGACTTTTATGCATTGCTAAAATCATAACCTTTATCTCATTGGTTCTCTGAAGTCTTTGGCATGACCATACATATGATATCAAGTTGACATCAATGACAATACAAACCATTAACTGATTTAATGTCTTGCATCATCTTCAACTTAATATAGTCAATCATTTAATCAGTTACATGTCATCAATCTCTCCCTTTGGCATTGATGGAAACATGCTATATTATTTCTATTACAATATGAAATACAATTGTTGAGATTCATCAAATTACCGAACAGTTTGCTTTGATAACTAATAAAATGTCTGACCACCGATAAGCTCTGTGTAAGCTTAGATTTGATTCTTGTAGCTTTTCTCTTTATTCTTCTGATGTGTTGTGACCTCTATTGGTGTCAATTTTCTTTTTGACTGTTCTGCATCTTTGATGTCACTGTCTTGTATTTGCAACTTTTATACAATTCTCTCTTTTTCTATTCTCTCCCTTTGGATATTATCTCTCCCTTTTTGGATGATCTCTAATGATAATATGGAAACATTCTCTCCCTTTGACAACAATGCCAAACAAATATTTTACAAATATTTGACATTCTATCAATTAATTCCTTCTTTCCATAATATATTCCTTGAATTTCCCTTATCCATTATCAATATAACAATCTGCTCTAGTGCTTAGTTCTGATATATACCTTTCTGTATATAGATGTAGCATTGAAGTTTAGCTCTTGCTTGCATCAATCATGATTGATATTCTGATAATATATGGTTGATACTGCCTTCAGTCCTTTTAGTGACTGTTAGACATGGGTTTTACCCATAGTCTTTTCCTCAGGTACTCAAATGTATCCTTTGGCAATGGCTTGGTGAAGATATTAGCCAATTGTTATTTTGATTGCACATATTCAAGTATCACCTCTTTTTCTTGTACTTGTTCTCTCAAATAATGATACTTGATGGAAATGTGTTTAGTCTTTGCATGCATGATTGGATTCTTGGAAATATTTATTGCACTGGTGTTATCACAATAAATAATCACTGGTTCTTCGATCTTCATATGCATTGTTTCTAGCAATTGTTTGATCCATGCAATGTTTGAGCAATTTGCAGCAGCATCAACATATTCTGCTTCTGCAGTGGACTGAGAGATGCATCCTTGCTTCTTGCTAATCCATCTGACAAGTTTGTCACCCATAAAGAATGCCCCTCTAGTTGTGCTCTTCCGGTCATCAAGATTTTTAGCCCAATCAGCGTCGATAAACACTTTTAGTTCAAATTTTCCTTCTCTTCTATACCATAATCCAAATTCCTTAGTATTGTTCAGATATCTTAGTATTCTTTTCACGGCAGTTATATGTGATTCCCTAGGGTTAGAAAAAAATCTAGCAACAATCCCTACTGCATGTGCAATATCTGGTCTAGTGTGTACAACATACATTAGTTTTTCTATCATGGATCTATATAGAGTTTGATTTACCTCTATTGTCTTGTCTTCTTTTTTAAATTTGCATCTAGTAGCCATCGATGTTCCAATAGGTTTGGAATCTTCCATCTTGAATATTTTCAGAACTTCTTTGATGTATTTGGACTGAGTAATGAAAATACCTTCACTTTGTTCAATGATCTGTAGACCAAGAAAGAACTTGATCTCTCCAAACATAGACATCTACAATTCCTTGCTCATTTCACTAGCAAATGATTTGCATAGCATATCATTGCCTCCAAATATGATGTCATCAACAAATATTTCAGCAATCAAAGTGTTAGCATTTGTATCTTCTTTCAAATAAAGATTACTGTTTTCACTAGTCCTTATGAATCCAATACTTATTAGATAGGAATGAAGTCATTCATACCAGGCTCTGGGAGATTTCTTTAATCCATACAAGGATTTGTGAAGTCTACATACCATGTTCCTCTTGTTTGGATCCACAAACCCTTCTTGTTGTTCAATGTATACGTCTTCTTCAAGTATTCCATTTAGGAATGTTGACTTGACGTCCATTTGATATACTTTGAATCCTTTGTATGCAGCATAGGCAAGTAGAATTCTTACTCCTTCTAGCCTAGCAATGGGTGCAAAGGTTTCTCCATAGTATATGCCTTCTTCTTGTGCATACCCCTTACATACTACTCTTGCTTTGTTCCTTGTGACTGCTCCATTCTCATTCAGTTTTTTCCTGAATATCCATTTTGTACCAATGACATTCTTGTCATCTGGTCTTGGCACAAGTGACCATGTCTTGTTCTTTTCAATCTATTCAATCTCATCATTCATAGCACTTATCCATTCTTCATTGTCTAGTGCAGCATTGACAGACTTTGGTTCAAACTCACAAATTAAGCAATTTGAGTTTAAAGACTTACTTTTTGTTCTTGTACCACCTTTCTTATCTCCTATGATCTGCTCCTCTGGATGGTTCCTTCTTACATATCTTGCAAGTACAGGTACAACTCTTTTCATATCAGCTTGATCTTCATTACCTTGCACGTTATCTTGATCATTATCCTGACCGTCAATAACAACATTCTGACCGTCGGTTGCAACATTCTGTTGTTCTGGATTTATGCACTGTTTCTTGGGTAGAGTTGTGGGTTCTTCACAACATACAAATTTTTTGTAGTCTTCTAGTTCTTTTGTGCTTTCCAGCTCATTCTTTGCTACAAACTCATCAATCTTTACATTTGCACTCTCAACTATTTTGTTAGAAGCCTTGATTAGACATTTGAAAGCTTTTCTTTTGGTAGAATACCCCAGAAAAATACCTTCATCACTTTTTGCATCAAGCTTTCCATTTCTTTGATCTTTTGAGACATAACATTGACTGCCAAAAATTTTAAAGTAACTTACATTGGGTGTTTTACCATACCATAGCTCATAAGGAGTCTTCTTAGAGTCCTTTCTTGATTGTACTCTATTAAGTGTGTAAACAATAGTGCTAATTGCTTCCCTCTAGAAGATCTGAGTGATGTCCTTCTCTATCATCAGTGTTCTTGTACAATCAACTATTGATCTATTCCTTCTCTCAGCAATCCCATTTTGCTGTGGTGTTCTTGGTGCAGAAACCTGTCTTTTTATACCATGCTCATTACAGAAATTAGTGAACTCATCTGATATAAATTCTCCTCCTCTTTCTGATCTCAAACATTTTAGATCCTTACCACTTTGTTTTTCTACCATAGCCTTATACCATTTGAACATCTTAAATGCTTCATATTTTTCTTTTAGAAACATGACTGTCATCATTCTAGAGTAATCATCAACACAAAGAATAAAATATATATCTCCATAATATCTATTTGTCTTCATAGGTCCACATAGATCAGTATGGACTAATTCTAGAATATCATCAGATGTATGGGTTTTTCTTTTGAAACTAGACTTAGTCATTTTACCTTTTTGAAAATTCTTGCACATGATATTGTTTGGCTTTGTCATTGTCGGTAAGCCTCTTACACTTCTTTTCCTACTTATCTTCATCATGTTGTCAAAGTTCACATGACACAACCTCTTGTGTCATAGCCATATTTCTTCGTTTCTAGTCATCAAGCAAGTGGGGTTAGTATCATTTAGATAGAATAAGTTACCTTTGGTCTGTTCACCGGTACCAATCAATGTTCCTAATTCATTGAAGATATTTTCCTTCTTGTTCTCAAATGCTACTTTATGACCTGAATTATTTAGCTGAGAAACACTCAACAAATTATAATTCAATCCTTTTGCCCAATAAGCATTTTCACATTTAACCAGGTTATTCAGCATTACTGTTCCTTTACCTTTAATTTGACAAGGAGAATCATTTCCCATTCTTACTATACCACCTTTATAGTATTCAAAAGTATTAAACTTTTCTTTGTCACCGGTCATATGGTGAGTGCAGCCACTATCTATAATCCAAATATCATTT
>MU223592.1:1044681-1061835 GCA_018584345.1 Thuja plicata
AAGGTTTGACCCTATTAGGAGTCTTTTAAAAAACCCTATTAAAGGTATATGGCTCACTGCCTAGGCTCACTACCCAATAGGATGAAGGCTACAACCTTCTGAAAGATGATATACACTATATCAAAATTAATTGTTGTGATGACACTATTGTCTGATTAGTTCCGTCTATGCGCGAATGCTCTTACTCACCTAAAGAGATATATCATATAATGACTTCATCATACTACTCTTCTATATCTTCCTCTTTCATAATAATGGACACTTGTAACATAACTTTACATTACATACTTATATGTTCATATCTGAATAGGCACGACCCAAAACAAGACTCTAGTTGGCCCTAAAACAAAATACACAATGCTTCCAAACAAGTAAGCTCAAGTGTGTTTACTACAATGCTAATTACATCATTACAAACATATAACCAAAGGTGATTAGCCATTACATAACAAATTAATTCACGTTGATCAAAACACTAGTCGGCTTCCATGCTCTGTCTTCTGTACTATTGGTCTATTGATCTGCTTGTAAATTTGTCATACTATTGTTCCATACTAACGTGTCTAGATGTAGCATGTACACGTTTCATACAACATATATCTGAACGCACATATGTTGACTTAATCTCTCACATGTGCGTTGATGTGCTGATCATTGAATATCTCTGTCTGCCCTATTTTCCATAGTCATTTTGTCTTTCATGACAGAAACTAAACATGACTTTGTTGCCATGATGACAACACAAAATGAGTCATGCATCCTCAGGAAGTCAACTTGCAAAAAAATAATTGGTATGTAGCAATAACCTCAAAATCTTTGATTTCACCTATTTTGCAGTGAATGTAGGCATGTACATCTTGGACTAGAAAAACCCTAGGCAAGATAGATGAAAAACCACCTTTATCATCTGGTTGGGCTGCATCTTGAGATAAATATTGCAATTTGGTTCTGTGCAGGTGGAGTTATTCACTAAAACAATCTTTTTATCCTTATCCAATTTTGCTTTCATGATTCAAGATGTAGATGCCATGATTTCTGATTTAGGGCTTTCATAAAATATACTTGAATAACACCTTAAGTACAGAATGCGCAATGACTAATGCACTTAAATCTCTGTAGGATGCTCAAAAATGCTCTACTATAACCTTTCTCTCTTTTCTTTGTTCTGCTCTATGATCACATTGTGAACAAATGAGCTCACATCAATCAAGTTTATAGAAAATGACTTAGGGCGGTGCAATAAATTCTCTTCACCAATCGCTTAGTGAACAAACATTATGCTCGGTTAACCTTGATGATACTTCAGCTCGGTGGGTATACCATATACTCAGTTGCCATAGCAACTTAGTTGTCTCTTCACATTTTCATTGACTGACAGTTCTAACTTGGTACATATTAACTGACTCAACTAGATCACAGTAATCAAACATGTAATGCCAAAGTGCATCTTCATTCATGCTAATTTGGCATATGTACAATAAATACAAGAACTAATGTAAGATATAGCATTGCAAAACATAGTTCCATACCTTCTTGTATTGCTCAAGTGGAGGCAGTGGAGCCACCTAATCCATTAGATGAGGTGTAACCTATTGGAAAATTGACTCTCGAGGAGAATATAACTTATTTTGTGTTGTCATTATGGCAAAAAATTCATATGAAGTTTTGACAGCAAACTTTGAAGTGAAAATTGACTAAGTATAGAAAACAAAACAAGGCAGAGATATGCAGTTGATCTGAGCACCAGCGAACGTACGTACGATTGAGTCAGGACATGCACCTTTATATTTAAGCTCTATGATATGTTGTTTAGCTTACCCTATACATGCATAGTATGAAATGATAGTATAGAGAAGTTAAAGGAAGATTAAGTGCATTAACAGTTTAGGAAATAGAGTATGGAGCCGACCTCAGTTTCTTGATTAGCGTATAAAATTTTGTTTTGTAAAGGCTATGCGCCTAATGTAATAAGTCTATAATTATGTCTTAATCATTCATGTAAACATGCTTAAGCCAATTTTTCAAGAAGCATTGTGTATGTTTCTTTTGGGTTGACTAAGGTGTTGTTTTTAGTCACGTCTATTTAGGCATTTAGGCATGTATATATACTAGACATGAACTTTTGTATTAATGTGTCGATGAAAAAGAAGCAGAGAAGATATTTAGAAGAATAATATGATAAATCTAGTATGAAGTAGAAGTCTACAAGAGATTAAATCATTAGTGCATCAAAGGAACTGATCAGACAATAGTGTCATTACAGTAGTTCTTTTTGGATATAGTGTATATCAGTTAACTGAAGGTTGTAGCCTTCATCTTATTGAGCAGTGAGCTCTAGCAGTGAGCCAATCACCTCTAACAAAGTTTTTTTAAAGACTCCTAATAGGGTCATTGTACCTGAATTGTAAAGACTGCTCCTAACAAAGAAAAAGAACTTTAACAGGTTCATTATACTAGTACAATCATTTGTGGGTACTAATTCCCACCGGGGTTTTTCCTCTAATCAAGGTTTCCCCATAATCATATCTTGTGTTATGATTTATTGTGAAATACTTCATTTATTATCTATTTGGTTCAAGTTTAAAGTTACAAAATTATAATTAATAGACAAACATTGATTCACCTCCCCCCTCTTAGTGTTTCTAACATCACTGACTATTGTGTTTGGTCCTGCATTATCATTTGATGCTCTTTTCCAAATTTAATTTCTGATCCTTATGATTTATTTAATTGTATTACCATTCCCATAAGTATTTATCTTATCTATGCAATCTCTTCTTAAGTGACCGACTTTGTGATAGTGTGAACATGACATTCCAGAGTTTGAACAATTCCTAGATCTAACTGTCAATTGTCTCATACAGTTTGTTGTTATATGTCCATATTTACCACATGTTGCACAACTACTGTATAGTCAGAGAATGGAAGCACTTCCATTGTAGACTGGTTTAGCCTTCCACATAAGTTGTTTGGGGTCATGCAAATCACCTTGAATGGGTCTCTGACTTGGTTCTGGCTGTTCCCATGTTCAACCCCATTTCCCACTTTTCTCCAGCCTGTTTCTCGCACCCTAAAATTGCTAATTTGGATTTTTGACCTCAAGATCAAAATTGACCTTTTTGGGTCAAGGTCAACCTTGATCTTGACCTAGGTTAGAATTGACCTTTTTCTGGCCCAAGGTCTAGATTTCAAGTTTCTGGGGTTTCCGAATATTGAGCTTCAGAAAGAATTAATTCCTGCTTCCCGGTTAGCTATTTCAGTCTTTGGAACAAAAATTATTAAAATTAAATTTAATATAGGTCCTCTTCTATGGATATAGGTCTAATTGGAATTTAATTCTCCTATGTAGGCCTCTCTAGAAGATTGTGCCCTAGATTCATATATAAGGAAGTTTTCTTCTCTCATTTTCTCTAACCATGATAATCAACTATCAAAGACTTAAGAAGTGAAATCTAAAGGTGAAGAAGAAAGATTTGAAGCAAGCCAAATATCCATTGAAGTATTCATCTATTCTTAAGCATTCAAGCACTTCTCAATCACTCCATTCATCAAGGAGATCCATTGGTAGCCATTGAAGGATTCAAGCTCTATGGAGCCCTCTTGTGGAAGATTTTTCCACCCACATTCTTCCAAGCCTCCTCCTATTCAAAGACCCATTCAAGATTTGTGTTAACTATCTACAAGCAATTTATTTGAGACATCCTACATTCTGAAATCTACATCCATTTGGTGCATACATACTTTTGGATCCACAGATTTGAATCTGCCACAAGGGTTTCCATACAAGCAAGGTGAATTTGTTCATTTACTTTGTTTTACTTATGAAATTTCAATTATACTTTGAGGTTAATTCCAAAACCAGGGTTTGACGAAGGCAAACCCCTCCCCCAAAAAAACAAACCATTTTTCTTGCAGGGATAGGTTTGGAACAATGAATTGGAGTGCAGATCCAGATACCCCTTTTGGAAAACTTTCAGGATTTGGAAACAAGTTTTCTGTCAGAGATTTTAGAGGTCAATTTTTCCCTAGGTCAGAATTGGAAATTTTTGGTCAATGGTGACATTGACTTGAGGGTCAAAATTGGAACTATGTCAGATTGGAAAAATATTTTTGGGTTTTGTTCATCTCTGCGTTTCTATTCTAGATCCAATTGCAAATTTTACAGAAACTGAGTGCAGACCCCCGAAAATAGAATTCTTCAGGTCTGTAACATTTCAAGCTTGGTACTTTTCTCCTATTCATTTCAATTAAATTTCTTAATCTTTCTAAATCTATCACAGATTCTTTTCTATAAAATAGAATCTAAGGTCTTCCTCTTTATTCTCATTTCCAAATGATTGATTCATTTATGCATTGATCCTTTCTTTGGGGTTAACCAATTTGGATCCCTCCTTTGTGTATTTGAGGTTAAAAGGAACATCTTATTTACCACTTACATTTAAATAAGCATTTTAATTTCAAATGTAACAACACAATTTCTAATGCAATATTTTCATATCTTACACTTTCAATTTTATACCTTACATTTTGGTGAACTCGCGATAGACAACTCTTTCTTTTTTGGTGTTAGATTTATATTTTTATGTTAGATCTTGAATGCATATTAGATTATCTTTCTTTTATTTTCTTTCATTTACATTTCAAAAATTAAAAATCAAAATCTTGTGTTTCCTAAATTAGTTCATTTTCATTGCATTGGTGTATGAGCTTTACCACTTCTAGTCCTACTTATAGTATCCCGGTTAGAAGAAGCTATAGACTTATGGGTTCCTTTGATCCTACATCTTCCTCTCCTTTCCTTAGGATCTTGGATGACAATTTTTCCACTCGTGATTCCAATCCTTCTATGGATCATAACTCTTCTCACTCATCTCATGATGAGGATGATGTTTTAAGAGTTCCTCCTAGACAAGTACAAAAACTTTCAACAGAACTTGATAAAATGGGAATTTGTCTTATTCAAGAGAGCCATAATCAACATTTCATCCAAGCTATAGAGGATCTTAAGAAAGCCCTTCATGATAGTGATCAAGGTGTTAATCTCTTGTGTGGTACCACTCATCTTGTGCATTTGAATGTTTAACCTTTAGCTCAAGAGGCTCAAGATCTAGGATTCACTCCTCCTGTCACTTGTGAGGGACCTTCTTCCATTCCTTTACCTAGAATTCCTACTTATACTCCTCCCTTAATAACTACATCTCTCCCAATTTCATCTATTCCTGTGAGTGTTCCACTGGTATCTCTACCTACCTCACAACCTTCATATCATAGTGTGCCTTTTACTTATTCCAATCCCCTTCCAACTATGGTTCCAAGTGTTCCACTAATTGTGTCTTCCATTCCTGCCACTTCCTACACTTTTCCTAGTGTTCCTGATATTTCTATGCCACCTATTTCTTCCAATGATTCCATAATTATTAGTTTGTCTCAAATTGTATCATCTTTACAACAACAACTTGCATCTTTAACCCAATCCAAGTTTAGCATTCCTACATGTTACATGGGTATTCCTTTATCCTTAGAAATTATTCATGCTACTATCCCTCAGCAAGCCAATATGCCTCGTCTTGAGAATTAAAATGGTAAAGGAGATCTTGTTACTCATGTTAAAACATTTCAAATCCTTTGTAGTGATTATACTCATGACCATGGGATTTTAGTTAAGTTGTTTTCTAGAAATTTTCGTCGTAAGGCCTTGTAATGGTATTGTTCTTTACCTCCTTATTCTATTGATTCTTTTCCTAAACTTTCTAATACCTTTATCCAACAATTTCAAAATAACATTGGTCCGCAAGTTTCCTTAACTGATTTAATGCATTGTAAACAAAACATTAAGGAAATATTGACTAGTTTTATTGGTAGATTTAAACATTTGTATGCTCACATTTCTTATCTTGTTCTTGATATCAATATTCAGCATATGTTTATTTAAATTTTACAAAAAGGATATTAGAGATAAGATTTTTCTTACTGAATTTACATATTTTCAACAACTTTGTGCAGCACAGCTATGTCAAGATCAATAAATAGACGAATGTAGTTGCTGATCAAGTTGTTGTTGCATCCAACAATGCCACTTCTACGTCCATTGCTTTCCATATGAATCATATATTTACTCCTCTCTCTGAATCATTACATTCTATTTTGAGTAGGTTTTTAAGTGCTAATATGATTATCTTGCCTCCTATTCGACATCTTCTCCCTACCATGATAGCATCAAAATACTTTGATTCTAAAGTATTTTGTCAATACCATCAACTGAATGGCCATGACACTGAAAAATTTTATCCTCTAAAGCATAAGGTTCAAGACTTAATCGATTATAATTCTTTATCCATTGATAACTTTGCTGGTAGTGGGAACAAATTTGTCTCTCCTCCTAATCAAAACCTTAAAATCTATACGAATATGTTACCTACATATGATACTAATACCATCGCTCAACCATCTTCTATGGATATTGTTTATGATTCAAAGATGGATGATCTCAATCACATTGTTAATCATGTGGAGTGTGTTGTTTCATCTCAACCTACTATTCAAGATCCTTTGCCTCCACTTAAACTTCAAGTTCCACCTAAACCTCAGAAACAAAGTAAGGATAAACTACCTAGGGAACTCTCAGTCACCTTTCATGATGCTAAGACTATTAAGGCTCCCAATGGTCCCCTTTATATTTATGCTAGGATTGCTAAGATACCTATGCATGGTTTTCTTGTTGATCCCACATCTTTAATAAATGTCATTAATTAGGAAAACCTTTTATGAAAAACCTACAACGTAAATTTTATGATACATCTAATGCATGGATCCAAACTTGTAATGGTTTTCTCTATCCTTCCCTTGGTTCTATTAACTTGCCTATTAAACTTTGTGGTAAAGTTGTAGATACTACCTTCATTGTCATTCCTACTTCTGATCAATTTCAAGTCAAATTTGGTTTACCTTGGATAACTTCTATGCATGTTTTTGCTTCTCCTATTCATAAGTGTATTAAGTTCATTCATAATAGAGAAGTGAAAATGATTAATCATAGTTTGTATCAACCTTCTAGGCCTAGATATTGTGCTACTCTTGATTTATTTTGGTCTTCATTACCTAATTCATGTCCTCCTTTCCCTGATAACCTTTTTCATTCATATCAAGCCTATAAACATTACAATATTGTTGAGTTAAGTATGCCTCAGATAGATTTGAACCATGGTCTTTTTACCACTCCTTCTATACCTCCTTTATCCATTACTTCTATCTCTATTACTCAACTTCCCAGTGTCTCTTCTCATCCTACTACAAGTCCTACCAATCCTCCTATAGAACCTATAAAGGAACCAGTTGTTATTCCTCCTAGTCCTCAACATGTGTCAAACAAAGAGAAACATAACAAATCTACAAATGAATGTCATAAGAAGCATAGAGCTAATGCTAGGGCCCGTGCTTCTATTCTTCAAAATTCTTTACCTTCTTTTGACCAACCTATGCCTGATGTGTTGGAGGAAGTTAATCTTCATAATGATGTTAAGATGAATGAATATGATGATCCTATTCGCATTTTAGATCCTATTTTAATCAATATTTATGAGGAGGATACTCTTGATGATCCTATGGATCCTAGTGATGAATATGAGACCATAGATCTTGATACTGATTTACCTCATATGATTTCAACTCAATTGATAATTACACCTAGTATCGAGCAACGTGATTCTCAAGAGGATCCTTGTTTAGAACTGGCTATTATTCCTACTATTTTGGATATAGTCCCTCTTGTGAGTTTCCCACCTTCCCTAAATGATATAAACCAAGATAGGGAGATTAGGCGATATGCTTGATTAGCTTGTCCTTCATGGTAGCCCTTTTTGTGTTTTTTTGTTGTATTGTGCTTCTCCCATAATGTATTTGCTAAATTTTTGTTAGATTCTTTTATATGAACCTTGTTACTTTCTTGGTACAAGATGATAAAGGAATCAAACCTATTGTACAATTCCTGTATATGTATCTTTACTCTTCTATATGTTGTTTTCATGTTATGTTGTACTTGTGCCCTTGTTTAAAAATGTTTTCCTTGTGTAGTCTACTTGGATCTGTGACATGGTAGCACTAATTTTTTTGGTCTCCATGTGGTCCAAAAAGATTCTTCTTCGTAATTCTTGAGTTTTCTCTCCTCCCTTTTAATTGTAGTTCTAATTTCTTTGGATAATGATGTCAATTCATTTTCAATAATATCATATTTATATATAGATGTTATCTTATGATCATATTGACCCCACAGTAGGTGGATCCCTTCTGTGTTCTTTGTATGTTTATGTGGTATTTCCCTTGATTTGTCTTTGATTGGGGGCATCTCATAGTGGAAATGTAATCAGTAGAGTTGTTTATGTTTACGTTAAATCCATTTCTCTTGTTAAAGTGTTAGCAATGCCTTTAATGTGGGGGCATACACTCTACTCACTTTTTTCACACACGCACGTTCAAAATATTTTCAAACTTTAAAATTTCTCCCTTTATGGATTAAAGACTAATCCTTAAAGCATGGATTTTTAACTTACAGGATCTCTTGATCCCTCCAGTTTTAATTTCAAATGTTTTGATCCCTTAAGGTAGGAAGGTGTCCTTAAGACCAGATCTCCCTGATGGGTTGACTAGTGAGTAGTTACATTCACTAGGCGGTTCAACTCCATCTTTCCAGTTATATTATTTCCTTGTGTGGTTCACAATGGAACATAAGTTCTCTTTGGGCAAGGTAATCACACCCTCTCTCTCTCTTTCTCTTTAACTAGAAATTTCTCTTATCATGATCTTAGGCTTGATAAAGACTTAAGTCCCTGGGGGCTTGAGGATTCCTTTCTCCCTTTTGATTTCAATAAGATTATCCTTTCTTCATGATCTCCTTTACCAAGAGTTTGTATCGAGTCCATACTCTTGCTAAAGTGGGGGCTAAATGTATAGTCATAAAATGGAAGTGATTCCATTGTAGACTGGTTTAGCCTTCCAAGTAAGTGGTTTTGCATCATGTCAAGCACCTTGAATGGGTCTCTGACTTGGATCTATCTTTTTCCTTGTTCTACCTCACTTTCCACTTTTCTCCAGCCTGTTTCTGGCACCCTAAAACTGCAAATTGGGATTTTTGACCTCAAGGTCAAAATCTACCTTTTTGGGTCAAGGTCGACCTCAACCTTGACCTAGGTCAAAATTGACCTTTCTTTAGCCCAAGGTCCAGATTTTAAATTTATGGGGTTTGTGGATATCAGGCTTCAGAAAGAATTAATTCCCACTTCCGAGTTGGCTGTTTTGGTCTTCGAAACAACAATTATTAAAATTATATTTAATATAGGTCCTCTTCTATGAATATAGGTCTAATTGGAATTTAATTCTCCTATGTAGGCCTCTCTATAAGATTTGTCCCTAGATTCATATATTAGGAAGTTTTCTTCTCTCATTTTCTTTAACCATGATCATCAACTATCAAAGACTTAAGAAGTGAAATCTAAAGGTGAAGAAGAGAGATTTGAATCAAGCCAAATATCCATTGAAACATTCATCTATTATCAATTATTCAACAATTTCTCAAGCACTCCATTCATCAAGAAGATCCATTGGTATCCATTGAAGGATTCAAGCTCTATGGAGCCCTCTTGTTGAAGATTTTTCCACCCACATTCTTCCAAGCCTCCTCCTATTCAAAGATCCATTCAAGAATGGTGTTGAAGATCTACAAGAAATTGATTTGAGACATCCTACATTCTACATTTTACATCCATTTGGTTCATACATACTTTTGGATCCATGAATTGGAATCCACCACAAGGGTTTCCATACAAGCAAGGTGAATTTGTTCATTTACTTTTTTTTTACTTATGCAATTTTAATTATACTTTGAGGTTAATTCTAAAACTGGGGTTTGACCAAGGCAAACCCCTCCCCACAATAAACAAACCATTTTTATTGTAGGGACAAGTTTGGAAAAGTGAATTGGAGTGCAGATCTGGATACCCTTTTCAGAAAACATTCAGGATCCAGAAATAGATTTTCTATTATATATTTTAGAGGTCAATTTTTCCCTAGGTCAGAATTAGAAATTTTTGGTCAATGGTGACATTGACTTGAGGGTCAAGATTGGGATCGTGTGATATTGGAAAAATATTTCTGGGTTTTATTCATCTCTGCATTTCTATTCCAAGTTCAGTTGCAGATTTTTTAGAAACTGAGTGTAGACCCCCAAAAACATCAATCTGTAACATTTCAAGGTTGGTAATTTTCTCCTATTCATTTCAATTAAATTTCTTAATCTTTCTAAATCTATCACAGATTCTTTTCTATAAAACAAAATCTAAGGTCTTCCTCTTTATTCTCATTTCCAAATGATTGATTCATTTATGCATTAATCCTTCCTTTGGGGTTAATCAATTTGGATCCCTCCTTTGTGTATTTGAGGTTAAAAGGAACATCTTATTTACCCCTTACATTTCAATAAGAATTCTAATTTCAAATGTAACAACACAATTTCGAATGCAAAATTTTCATATCTTACACTTTCAATTTTATACCTTACAACTACTTTAAGTGTTATAATTCCATGCATTAGCATTGCCTTGTCTTCTTGGTTGATTTACCATTTCTTTTCCTTTAGGCTTCCAGATTTGCTTTGTGTTCTTCCTGCATGATTGTGATGTATGACCATTCATGTTGCAATTCTTACAATATTTACCCATGTATGGTTTCTTATGTGGTTTGTTCAATTTGGATCTACACTCATGTGCCTGATGTCCATGCTTATTACAGCTATAACAAATACCATTAAATTTAGTAGGGTTTCTAGGAATACCTTTTTCTTTTCTTCTGCACACATTGATGTGTGGCCTAGTTTTCCATATTTATGGCAAGAGGGATTCTTAGGCTTAGGATTTGAGTATACATTCCATTGTTCAGCTTGATTTGATGATTCTCCTTGCTCGGTATACCCTAATCTAGTATTGTTGTGCAAGCTTCTTTAATGGTTCATAAATTCATCCATTCTCTTAGTGCTTTCTTCAGATCTCTTTATCACTACATTATGTTGCTGTAAAATATTTAATTCATTTCTCAATTTTTTATTTTCTTCTATCAATACACCAATGTCTTCTATTTTTCTTGCAAGTTCAGTATTCACTTGGTTTTCCTCATGACTCATAGCAACCACTTGATTGGTGATCTCAAAGTAATGTTCAGTAAGTCCTTATATCTCAGTTTCTTTCTCTTGTAACTTTTCAGTCATCTATCTTTTGTCATCAACAACCATGTTTCTATCTTGTTTGGATTTATTTTTATCATTCAATACTTCAACCATTCTAACCATTTGTGTATCTTGACTGATCTATAGTGCTTTTACTTGTTCAGTAAGTTCTTGATTACTTTCATATAGCTTTGATATGATTCCTTCATTTGCATCATATATGCTATCAGATTCAGATCTAGATGTATCGAATGGTTCATGAATCTCTTCTTCCTAATAATTAGTCCAATGATAATGAAGTTCCATGTCCTTTCTCTTAATCAACATCTCCCTGAATTTCTCTTTGACTTCCTTGTATTGTTTGACATAGATCTGCAACTATAACTTTTGATTTTAAATAGTTTTATCAAGTGTATACCTTTCCATTGTAAGATCTTTTCGCTTCACTGATTAAACATTCTAAACAAGAGAACTAGCTCTGATATGAATTTTTAGGATAATGGAGAGGTGTGTACTGAGAGGGGAGGGTTGAATTAGTGTCCTTAAAAAATTTTAACCAATTATTTCTAACCTATTATTCTTCAATACCCGACTGACTAGATTGCATAAGCCAAACATATAGTATCACTACTAAAATTTAAATGCATGTAAACTAAAAATAAACATACATGAAATTAAGTACTCATGACACTAGTATTTTGGTATCACAAAAAATCCCTGTTAAAAGGTAAAAACTGAGGTGGGGATGAGACCCACAAAATTTCACTACTGCGGTATATAAAGTAGCCTATTAAAACTTACAAAGAATGATCATTTTTGATGATCTTACCTTGTTAGGAGAAAAAATGAGATTGATTAGATCTACCTCGTGTGAGGATTTAGAAACACAATCTATGTGTGCACTCAGTTAAGAGATTTACAAAAAGATGGTTAAGTCTACTCTATTAAGAGATTTAGGTGTCTATTACAATTGTTAGAGAGGAACATAAATTTTATCTCAAACATATACAATATTAATATTGCTAATACAAATCCATTAAGTACATGCAAAACATACCACCTTAATGTGAATTATAATACCTTATGCTTTGTTCTTCTTGGAAGCCTTGCCTTTGTTCTGGTAACTGATTACTATTGTCTTTGTCCTTAAAACCTTTGTTTGATCTTTGATGTCTATAGTATGGTGGCTACTTAATCATTGCTTGATCAAAATACATTACAAAATGACATCTATAAATTTATATATCAAACATCAATGACCTAATTAGGAATTTACAATTACATCCCTACCCTAAGATCAATGGTGTACATAATTTACCTTGATCAAATAAGCATAGGAGACAAACAATTAATGTTGTAAATCTGTAATTAATGTTCTCCTCAATCGTGTAAAAAGTTATCTAGGTCGGATAAAATTTCTTACATAGAATGATGTTCCATAACAAAATTTTAGGTGGCCTTTGGTCCACTTGGTTAATGTTGTCTTTCGGTATAGTCTATGTATCTCACTTATACTGGTGTTCAGTTATGTTGTGTAGCTCGGTGTTGTTTGGCTATTCTGTATAGTTTGTTTGTTTAGTTATCATTGCACTCAATTAACTCTATGTGTGATCAGTGCTCTTGGTTTACTCAGTACTTTGGTGATTAACCCGACTATATTTTTTGATACTCTGTTACTGACTGTCTATTCTGAGTGTATGAATACCAATGAAAACTTCAATGCATAAAGTGAGTAACACTTACTTTTTCCAATATAAGCACTTTTACAAAAATGATTTATAAATTAGATTATTTAAATACTTAAATAATAAATTGGCCCCTTAATCCAAATTAAATAAATTGATTCTAGGCATATGAAATCAAAATCTGTAAAATTAGCTGGAAATTTAAATTAAAATAAGTAAAATCCCCCAAACGCATAAAAATCAGCATCTAAATAAACACCTTCTGCAATAGCTGCAGAACTCTAAATGCACAGACACGCTCATGGTTCAAATCACATAATGCATCATGTAGTCCATATTTATCAACATGTACTAGAGGGATAATAATATAAATGGCATGGATACGTCATCCATATAGGGATGACATTGGTTCAATATGCAAGGCCAAAGTCACTATCTCCCGGTGCCACTACCGGGGATATAGATACACACTAAACTCCTGAAACTTACGATGAATGTACCTAGCACCTATTTAGGAAATATGCAATCATCAGTTGTAGATTCTCAATATAAAAATAGCCAAAGAACATATAATGTAGATAATCACAATGAAGGAGAATGGGACAGCATGTAGATCTTGCATGAAAGTGACTATGACTCTCTCTCTCACTTTGTACTAGCACCATTGGGAAAAATGCATAAAATTGGTGCAATATGTCATACACAACATATAACCATATAATAATTCATTAAATTAAAGCATTTAAATAATCATTTCTAGACTATTATGAGCATATATCAATTGAAAATAAAAAAAAGATATCCACGTCATATAAGCACCATAAAAATGAGTCCAATAATCATTGTCCTTGTGTATAGTCCATAATCCATATTCCAAATAAAAAATAAACTAGATATCATCATAAAGCATCATGTCACATCAAACAAAATTATCATGTAGATATGATCATATTGAAATATAAACATAGTCTAACATCTAACAACTATGATACTGGAAATCAAAATAATGAATAGTCATTGATGCATCTCATAATGCAGATAATTAAATAATAACATCTAGAGTATCTCTTGGATCAAAATAACCATGGAACAAAATGCAAACATGGGAAGCACTAAACTAATCATCCCCATAGGATTGAATTTTTCCAACTGAATAAGACCTTAAATATTTATGTCATATGTATCAGTATCTTTGTCAAGGATTTCTTTCACTCGATTTGCAATGTCTCTTGCCTCAGTTTTCACAACTTTGTCATCATAAAATTTTACTTAAATCATCTCATTAGTTTGATCTATACCTTTTTTCTCTTCCTTTCCTTTATCCTTGCCCTCTTGGATTTCAACATCTATTTTTAGATCATCAATTATTTGAACATGATCTCCAACATTCTTCTTATCTTCACCAAAGACAGTCATTTTCAAATAGAGTCATAAGAATAACATTAGTTTGTACTTCATTGTCTGTCATGGGCTGCACTGAAAATATAATAGGAACTCCTCCAATAAACACACCAGGTTCTTCATATGTCATCTAAAAATATGTGTCTACAATGTCAGGGTTCAACAAGTGTTTCTTTTTCAATATCCTTTGTTGCAACATTAATTTTTTTTTTCTATTAGGAGCTTTGTAAGAATTTTCTCAGTCTCTTCCACTATCTCATCAATGTTTTCAATCAAAATATTATTAATCCTTGTCTTTCTTCTGAACTCCTTTTCTAGCTCAAGTATTCTGTCAATTTCATCTATAGAAATCACTGGGTAAAGTTGCAATATGACTTTCTCTCTTATTTCCTTATCCTTTTATTGTGTTGTAAGTCTTTTTCCTTCTAAAATGTTGAATAGTTCAATTAGTTTTTTTCATTTTAGTTCAATCAAGGCTCTATTATACTTTTTCAAGTAGAAAACAACTCCTTCAATCAGTTTCTTTTCATCCTCTTCATACCTATTGTAATATATTTTTTCTTGAACCAAATCCCATGAACTAACATATTCTTAATTGCATAATTTGTAGAATAGTGTGGCTTACCTAAATCAATTTTAGGATTTTTCTTTGTAGGATCTCCTTCTGATGAAGGATCTCTAACAATTCTTGCATCCTTAGCTTCTATTGGTCCCACTGAGAGGGGGGATGAATTAGACAAAATCAAACTTAAATTCTTAAAACTTAGCTCACTGATTCACTCGGTAGAACTGAATACAATAATAAATGACTCACCAAATAACTTAATAACTTAAACAACCATACATCTCATAATATGTAAATAAATTATTCAAATTTGGTTAACACTAGATTTAATGAGGAAACCCAATATGGGAAAAACCTTTGTGAGAATTTTTACCAACAATAAAAATGTACCTTTCTGAAGTATGCTTCATTAAAAACTTATCTTGTTAAAGATTACAAACACATTTGCTAGATGTGATCTTGTTAATGGATTTATCTCAGATCTGTTAAGATCTTCACCCTATTAGGAGTGGCCTTACTAGAGGACTTTAAACACTCTTTTGAAATGTCACATACATCTAGGATTTACAAATAGGACTTTTAAATCCACTCGCTTAAGAGATTTTCTCTATTACAAATGCTAATAAGCAACAGTAAAAATTTGGTCTATAAATATACCAACTACCTTTTTCTTGGTTCGGATCCTTTATGCTCACATGAATATTGGAATCACATACTCCTTTTGTCTCTTCTTTAGACTATAGATTCTTCTCTTTCTTCTTATTTGTTCTTCTTGGTAACTTCGTTCTTCAACTTCTTCAACTCCTTAATTCAACTCACCAGCATCGCTCTCTCTCTATTTATTTCTCATACTTTATATAGATAAAAAATTTCCTCTTAATCTCCTTTCTTAGGTTTTCCATCATTTGTGCTTAGTTGTTCGATCATCTTCTTCACAAATCTTAGCTCGGTAAAATATTAACTTTTACCTTATAACTTGAACTTTTCTTGGAACTCTAATAATCATGTTTATCCACTTGATCTTCACCTTGGATCTTCTCATTGAATTTTCTCTCTCATAGATCTTCTAAAATGTCCTTTAACTCTTAACAACATCCAAATCATCATAGCTTCGTATTAAACTTTATCTTATCATCATTTTCAATCAATATCCTGTACTCGGTAACTTTCTTTGCAACTCGGTCGGTAACTGAAATTGAATAACACAACTCTATACCAAATGACTCTTTCTAGCTTGGTAGAGTAACTTTTTTCAATCATAAATTAACTTTTTGTAATTTTTGACTTACTCAATCAGATATACCGACTTGATAACATCAAATATATAGTAGAAAACTGTTAGAATAACTGAGAGGGGGGTGAATCAGTGGCTAATTCAATCAAAAAATTTATACCATATATATAAACCTCTGGTTATCTTCAGTCCTACAATATGTATGTCTTGAATCAATCTTATCAAATAACTACTTCTCAAAGTTCACTGTTAATCCTTTTTCTTAAGCATTACAAAAATATAGTAAATAACTTAGTGTTTACCAATCAAGCCTATTTTAGTAATGTGTAAAGCAAAACATTAAAGCAATGAATCATATGCATATTTGACACATGCATTTTCAACGTGGAAACCCTGTTAAGGGAAAAGCCACTTGGGGCCAAAAACCCAAAATTTTCACTCTTCTAAAGTCAGCTCAGTGAAGTGTAATGCCCCACCAAGGAACCCTTGGCTCAAGGACATTATACTCATTAAGTCATACACAATATATAATTTTTTTTCAATAAAGTAGCAGAACATAATCTAATTTGATTTATTTAAGGTTACTAAAAGCCAAGAGAATAAATAGATTATACTACTTGTCTTGCTCAATTAATAAATTATTATTCTTGCATACCTGAATATTGCTAACTTTCTTTTATATGATGACCACCATGTCCAACACCTGTAACTACACACATGTCTAAACAACTAGATGTAAACATTAGATATATTCTATCAAAAATAAATATTTTATTGATAGCTTAGCTATGAGAATCATTATTAAGAAGAAGTGAAATCATTGCATTATAAACTTAAAGACAAACCCTAAGGTACTAGACCTAAGCCTCAGGGGCTCATCATCGATGGTCTTGCCTATGTTCTTGCTCAGAGACTTCGTAGTTTGACTCTCCCCATTCTAGACTATCTATTTATAAAATCAAGAAAGTGGGTACGCAACCCTTTCTAGGGTCTTGTTCCCCAGACAGTTTTCCCTTCGGCTGCCACCCACTTAGGTGGAACCTAAATAAAGTCCTATACT